>JARHVA010001762.1:3092500-3120033 GCA_037957365.1 Torreya grandis | reverse complement strand
GTTCATATAAACACAATCCACTCAAATAATCTAGTAGGTGTCTGTCTAGGAATTCTAAGTGTGTAATCTTGAATTTTAAATTTTCTCACTTCACCATGGAAATAATAATAGTTATTATTTTTCATTAATTAATTTCTTGATTCATTTAAAATCCACCAGCATTTGAAAACACCTTCAAATATTATGTTACTATCTATGCAGTCAATTGTGTAGGCAATGAATACTACTGGTTATGTTTCAAACCTTTTGAGAAGTATGAGAAAGAATATTATGGATTTATATACTATTAAATACATTTAAATAACAAATATAACACAAAATCACAACCATAACATTCCTAAATATACACATTCAAATACTTAACACACTCTACTATGCAAACACAGAACACACTCCACAAAGAGTGAATGAAGAAATGGCCATGCTTGTGAATTATACAAATTTAGTGACTAATAATAAGGATAATTATGGATTTATAATATATTATATGGAAATTAATAATCATTCTAATCCATTAGACCACATGGAGAACCTCTACAACATAGAATAATTACCAGCTACTTCAAACCATTCATAGGAGTCATATTTCATGCCAAAAGGACATCCAAATGTGCCACCATGAGGAATGAATACATGTAAGTCATATATAAACATATTATAGGATATTATAATTGGTTTAATGTAGATAATATTTCATAATTTGTTCTAGAAAGTTGAAGAAAGACTCCTATCATGATTGAGTAGGAAATTTTAGACCATTAACTTCTTAGTAATTGTTCATAAAGATAAGAATATGAATCTAAGAACCAATGATTTTTTTTTAAATCTAACCAATAATAAATTCAATTTCCAAATTTTTAGGCTTGCACCTTCTCTCTCCTAGCTATACCATTTAAACCATTTTTGCTTATGTGAGATTGTGAAGGAGTTTATGGAGGAGAGAAGTGATTTTCTACAATTTTTGGATATAAAACTTACTCCAATCATTATTATAAATTTTATAAGATGAAATGACACCTATTAAATGTTTTCACTTGCACATGTCATCACATGTTTATGCAACTTCCTCTAACTCTTCAAAGTGGTGTTGAACTCCAAGAAAACTAACTTTATCTAACAAGTTGATAGATGTGGTAGTTGAATAAATAATCCAATGTATTTGGAATGGGTATTTTATGAATTTTTAAGATAGATTTTACAGACATCATGTTAACCAAAAATCACATTTACATGCTTTTTTAACACCTTTAAGCTAGCAAATAGACCTTAGAGTTTCCAAAACACCATGAAATGTTATTAGAAGATCTTTTAAACATGAAATGACCTTAATAAACCCCTAATCATATATAATACATATTGAAAATGTTTTATCTCTCAAAGACACCCCTATACTACTAGATGACCTCAATATGAAATTACCTTAACTTCTCCAAACTAACCTTAAATCATGTTAACAAGGTTAACTAAATATTCTAGGGACCATATAGGGTATTACATGACCATATGATAATTTTTAATTTATAGGGCTGACCCAAATTTGAATTGGGGTCAAATTTGGTCAAACATTTTGTTGATTCATAGGGGTAGCATGCCTACAATGCTAATAGGACTAGTAACCTTGCATGCCTATTCAGAAATGAAGTCTCTAGCACTCAGTTTCAGACTTAGAAAGATCTTAAACAAGACACAACAAAAAAATTACCTTAAAATAACCTAAAAATAAAGACATAAAAAAAACAAATCAAGACACACACATGTGCTCTAAAGCACTTTGGAAACACAAATACAACCTAAACAAACTAGGCTATATACAAACTAACTTAAAAGATAACTCTTCATCCTGAATGAAAGGAAAATCTTGCACTATCTTTGGCTCCGTGAAATTAAATAAGTTTCCGCTTGAGTCTTGACCTTTAATTCTTCAACTCCTTCATGCTCTCCACTCTCTTTGGCATGATCTCCAATGCAATTATAATAACTAAGAACATGTTACCTATGAAGGTGAACTTTTCTTTCACTTAACATCCTTTTCATAAACTTTTTTGTAATATTTTCTTGTCTCAATCATGATCACTACTTGATTTATAGGGAGAGCCTCTATCTTGGTGTTTTGAATATTTTCATGTTTTCCTTCAGTAAGAAAAGCACCTTCAAAAACATCTCTAGAATTATTACCAGATCCTATCTCATCAAACTCTTTAAGGATCTTAATATACTCAACTCAATCTTAATCATTGTCCTTCATGAATACATCATGTTATATTTATTTATACACATGACCTTTAACCTTGTAAATACTTTCAAGATTTTGGAGAAGTTAAATATTCTACTACCAATCATCCTTGCTTTCTTTCTCTTTAACAACCATAAACTCTTCAAACTTATCTTCTTGGTCCTTGAGAACTTGATCAACTTAAAAGTTGGCTAAAACTTAAACAAGTTTAGATGGCATAAGATCTTATTTTGGGAGCATACCCTCAATGGGAAAGGCTAATTCAAGAGTGTATTCAACTTGACAAGTAGGAGGAGTAGTATTTTTAAGGCCTTCAAATTCTTCATAAAATTTCATTGAACTTCTACCACATGTCATCTTTAGTCATGGAACCAACAACATCTTCATCTTCTATTAGGTTTTTAAATTCAACCTCTTAGTCATGATCATGACTCTCACCCAGCTTAGCTGATGTAATATCCTTATTAAAGGCTCCTTTTATGCCTTGATCAACTTCTTTGTGAGCATCTATAATATCATCAAATTCTTCTCTTTATTCAATCAAGAAGGTTAACTTGTGCTTTTATTCACCAAGTGGAGTCCCTATAGTGAGTTATTTTCATAAACACTTGAGTCATCTTCTTGATCAACTGAATATTTGACTTACTCCTATAAACTAATCTCCCATATGATTGGTTCTCTTTCAAGAAGGGATATGGTGGGAGGGTGGTGAACAAGTTCATGGGTTGGAGATGGAGTGTGAGGTGTTATGGAGGGATCTTTAATGGGATTGGGAATGGAGATTTATTGAATGAAATCATAGTGAGATGATAAGTTTGATTGAGAAATGGGAGAGATGCATTATTTAACAAGAGTTTCACTTTTCTCATAGCATTATTGAGGCTCTTCAACAACTACCAATTGATATTCAATCTCTTGACTTTCCCACCTTTCTAACGTATCTACCCACCATTGGATATAACATCTCATTTCATGTAAATCATCATTTATGACATAGTTGGCTTCCACTTCAAATATCCTCCACTTATTTATAAATAATTGAATCGACTTTATCAACTTCTCTATGAGATGAGTAGGGATAAAATCAAGTTCCTTATCCCATATCCTCATTACTTTTATTTTATTTTATCACATTTTGAATGATTTCCATTAAGGACTTGGTTTAAGATGGAATTGAAGTAGGAGGAGGAGGCTAATAGTGGGGTTTTTTTATAGCTTCAACTTATTGAGTTAGTTACCCAACTTGATATTGTAAGAGTTTATATCTTTCCCCCCAATACTTTGCTTTTCAATCAATGGGATCATCTAATTCCTCATGTTAATTTTGATGGGAATTAGGTTGAGGTTGATATATATCATAAGGTTGATTTGGAGACACTTCTTGATACTCTTATTGATATCTTTCCCAATAGGATTCTTCATAGGGCTTCTCAACAAAATGATGGTCACATGAAGGGGGATTAGGATGAACATGGGACTTACATGACTCATAGGGTTGATAACAGTATTCATAGGGCTATTTAAGGATATAATATGGGTCATGAAAAGGTTGGTAGGGGATGTATAGTGGAAACTCTCATAATATCTAGCCATACCAACTTTATTAGTCAAATGAACACATAAGATATTAGAAAATTTTCCCACAATAAGTACCTAAGATGCTTATAACTATGTAAATGCATTCAAAGTTACCATTGGTATTTTTTGAATGCTTCCCAAAGTTTATAAGTCAAAGAACACACCAAAAATTTCTTCTACTCTATTGTACCTTTGTCCCACCTAGTGTGTCACAACTATTATCACTCAAATTTTCACCCCTGGAGAGGTTGTTCAATCCTCTTCAAAATTGAGTGAAACATTGGATTACCTTTATGACTATGGGTTGCCTATTATAGTGGTAAACCTCTATATTAAAAGAATTAGCTCCCTATATTTATCTTTGATAGTGTATCACCTATACTACTTGATTACTTAGATGAAAACAGATAGGTAGAACATGAAATAAATCTATCATAACAATGTGATACACCAATTTTAACTTGACCACTACCAACCAATTCCATGTACACTTCAAAAACAAGCCTTATATATATATATATATATATATATATATACACACACACACACACTCCAAAACTGCCCTTGCATTAGTATTTCTCATGGAGGTTTTTGTATACATAATATTTTAAACTTTTATTGATTATGGACACTTCATATCTTGTAAGAACTTATTGAGTCTCAATCTCTATGAGTGAATGCCTTAAGGGGAACATTGGGAAAGGGGTGGGTAGATAATCATTGATTTGTAATATTGTCATTCCTTTTTCCACTTCCCATCCACACTCTAGCCTCCTAAAAATAGTAAACCCAAGCTTATTATTCTAATTTATACCTATTATTATCAATTGATATGTTTTATCCTTCACTTATTTCCTTATAACACTTTTGACCTATTAATTGTGATAGGTTAAGTAGGTCGACATAACACAATTTAGGGACTTTTTCTCTCTTTTGGTTTGTTGGCCTCTTGGCTAACCTAGCATAGACCTAGAGAGTTAGCCGCAAAAATGTGCTAGGTTGATCAGGTTAACCTAACATAGCTAACATTCCCAAAATATTTTATGGTAAGATACTACTATATATACAAGGCCATTTACCACCATTTAATAAGATCAAAGAATTAAGTGAAGTGCAAATGAACATATGATTATTGACCATTTTATTTGGGGAATAAAGCTTTAGGCTTCAATACTTTCTTTGGAGCTCTGATCTCATCTTATGCATAAGTATTCTAGATGCTTGGATAGGTTGTGTAGCCTAGAGTGGATTTATCTTATTTATCCTTACATACCATGATAATCTCTTCTAAAGAAATTTGGCTAAGGGGGATATTGACACTCGATGGGTTCATTTTCAAAGGTAAGTATTCCTAAATTTATTCCTCCTTTATAAGAGTAGATAGATAGAGCATTTATATTCTTATCTTCCATGTATTAGGATTTGATATACATTGATGTGAGTATATGTCTTCTATACATGTTTAGTTAGTTGTTTATTTGTTTTCTTTCTAACCCCCACTTTCTGCCACAAGATTTTTTGTGCACTAGATTGGATTTACTTTTATTGTTATTAGATTAGTGAAAATTTAAATTATAAGACTCTTTTAGGGTTGTTATGTGATTATGTTAGACTATGGGATTTGGAAACATATCTCACATGATGTGTTGTGATAAGTGATCCCATAATTAGGTCTAAAAGATCATCACATTGGTCATGATCCTACTTAACAATTGCATGCCCTCAATTAGAAGTGTAGGTGTGCTCTATACCATCTGATCTAGGATTGATTTATGGACATGATGAATTTTTGAGAGCATACATTTTGGTGAACCTAACATGAATCAAACTCTTGTAGGATCTCTTTCACTTATTTCATTTCTATTTATCATTATTTTTATCATATCTTTACTATGTTAGATTGACCCTGTCGACTTAGTTATTAATCTCTATGCACTAGTTTGTAGGAACAGGTAACTGGATCAACCAACTCGACCTAGTATAAGTTTCCAAAAATTGTATATTTCTATTTAGACAACTAGATTGACTAACTCAACCCAATTTAAGTTTTTTACATTTTTAGACTTCTTATCCTACCTACTAGGTCAACTAGGTTGACCTAGTGCATTTTTATCACTTTTTTAGTAGGTTCTTGTATAGCTTGATTGACCATCTCAACCCAGTTTGTAAGTTTTTGCTAGTTTTATCCAAGGTCTCAGATCAACAATCTTCTTCTTTTCATCTCTAAACCATTTAGGTTAGTTTATATTCATCTATATCTTTCTTTTTCTATATTTTCCTTCCAATTTTGTAGTCTTCAAAATTGTCCCTACACAGTCAACTAGGTCAACCCTATGGACCTAGTTCTATGTTTTATGTTTTCTAAAATAACTAGGTCAACTTGATGACCTAGTGCACTTTCATACATTACTTCCATATTACATATTTAAACCTGTTGACCCTATTTTGTATAATTGTTGATATAGTTTCTCAAGTATACCTTGTTTCAAAGTTAGAATGAACCATATATGTTAATCACATCTTTCTTTTTAGTTGCTTGCACACTTCGAATATTTCAAATAGTCTAATTAGGTGGTTTTAAATTAATCACTTAGTTTAACTATTTCTATTCTTCTACACACATGGCCAAACTACGTAAATATCAACAGGGATTTAAACATTTGATACCTAGGTCTACCTACTTAGATTTCATCACCAAGGGGGAAGTTGACTTGATGTTTGGGTCAAGTATAAATCATGGTTAATGGTATATTTTTTATAAGCACTCATTACCCTTATTGTTATGGTTTGTGAAGTGAGGGGGTAGGACCTAATACCAAGCCTGTATCATTACCACTACAGTCCCTTTCATCCTAAACTTACATAAAATTATCCATAGATTTCTATCTATTACCTTGCTTATAGCCAATATCCATTTACACTTAAAAATCATTATTAATAATGTAATCAACATTCTAGGTTAACCAAGTATCTATATTTACTTTCAAGTTGTTTGCTTTCTCTTTGATCAATTATGTGTGTAAAAGCTTGCATTAGCTAATGTTAGTGCAAGATTTTTCTTTTTCTGTATCAATTAGATTAGCCAATGTTAATTCAATTAACTATTTGTTTCTCTTTTAGTACATCCTATTTTCTTAAATTAATTACACTTATCTTTCTTTAATTCATAGCTTGTTATCAATTTTCTTTTCTTCCCTATTTTATATATTAGGTTAACCCTATCGAACCTATATCTTTTTAGCCCCTATATACTATGATAGGTAAACCTATTCAACTTGGTATTATTTATAGTATCTTTACCTATTTCTATCACTCACTATTCACTAAACTAGGGTGATCCTATGGACCCTATAAAGTTTTATAGTTCCCATTTTTGGACTAGGTTGACTAGGTTAACCTAATACTATTGTCAATCACTTTATAATTCTTTGTTTTCTCAACTTGCTTCTTTTCATTTTATCATGGAATTTATTTTTGTGACAATATTGAAGTTCAATAAATATACATGATGGTATTCACCAATCCTAATAGGGTCATCCATAGACAAAGAAGGTCTCTTTTCATGAATTCTAGTAATGTTCATATTTCAACCTACATGACAAACTATGGGACCCTTCCTCATACCCATTTATATCAAAAAACTCTTCTTCTCTTAGAGGATCAACTTGAGTTAGAGTATAGTCTTGAAATGCTTTTCTTTATCATAGAATTCACTTGACATAGAGGGAAGGATCCTTTCACCATATATAACCTCATGATTATCCATCAAGTTGAAGAACCTCATTCTCCTACTCCCACTTCCTCAAATTCATTTTGGGTTATTAATTTCTTTTCTTCTCAACCTCTTCCTTCAATCTTGAATTCTTATGCCATGGCATCTTATTTAACTTTTTCTACCTCCATGCCTAGTAACTCAATTAACATGGTAGGTTTTACATATAGTGGGCCTCTCATAAGATCCATTATCCTTAATCCTTCCACTAGTTTATTTATTGTTACAGAAGGCACTCATACTTCAAGTGATTCTTCTTCTCAACCATTTACTAGTCCATATTTTATTTCATAAGCAAATTTTTCCACTACTGCTTCAAATTCTCATATTTCTTCTCAAGATCATATCAACATTAATATTGGTACCTGAACCACTAATACCAACACAAACACCAATACTACTTCTTTTAATATCACTAATCAAACTCGTCGATTATGGTTGAAAACTCTTAATCAAATGAACACATTCCAAGCTCATAATATGAATCAAATGATGAAAATACAAAACCACCTTCTTAATCATCAATCTAATCCTCAACCAATGACTTGGGGCACACATAACCAAAGTGTTAGTCCTCTCCATATTTTATATTATCAAGTTAATCTCATTAATAAACCTCCATTAGTCAACAAAGTCATCAATCATTTATAAAATGAACCTCTTACCACCCAAATTGCTAACATTGACATTAGAGGTATAACACCTACAATTTGTTTTAATGGATCAACTCATCTTAATCTTCACTTCAAGATATTTGGAAATATTTAAAAGGATTGGGTCAAATTAAATACCTTTTCCACTACCAAAATCTTAGCCAAGACCCTCATTGTTGATGCCTTGGATTGGTATAATCAACTTAGAACACATTCTATCACTAGTTTGGAAGACTTAGTAAATTGTTTAGTAAAATAATTTCAGATTAGTGATCAGCTTGAGAATACTTTGGCCCATTTCATCAATTTCAAATAAAATGAAAAGCAACTACCTAAGCCTTTATTAAGTGATGGAAGACTTTATCAAATAAATGTGAACATAACATCATGGATGATAGTCTCTTTCATCTCTTTAAAAACTCCTTATTTACTAAATTAAAATATCAAGTTCATACCCTTTCTCCACATACCTTGGAGGAAGATATTGATCAAGCCAAAGGATGAGATTTCCTTATACATTAATTTGAGCCACCCCAACCTTCTATAGGTCCTCACATATTAGTAAATAAAAGAACCACAATATTACCAATGATGGTATTATCTATTCGTATGCCACCATTAAAAATGTTTAATTTGTCATTCCTACCCCTACTTCAGAACTGACTCCTCAATAATACATTAATCCTCATTTCTCATCAAACAACATTAATGTCCATAAACATTTATCCTTGGTTGAATTACTTAAACATCTACCTAGACCTCTACCTCAAGAGCTTGACCTTACTCAACCTATGCAATCATGGTATGATCCTAATAAGATTTTTTGGTCTCATTCTAGCTAGGGTCACTCTCACAAGACTTTTAGATAGCTACACAATTTAGCCATAGACTTTATTCTTGGCCCAAATTTTGATCATGATTATATTATTCACAAGTATAAATAAGTGTATGAGATTATTTTCAAAGACTATAAATCACATGATAAAAATCAAGCCTTAAATCAAATGAATGTTAATTTAGCTATCTATAAATACCCCTTTCCTAATCACCAACCAATAAAATAAGGTCAAGATAAGCCCACATCTTCCACCAATAACATAGAAAGTCTTGTTGAGCCAAATTCCAAAGAGAATGTGGTTAACATGACCAATATGTGAAGAGTGGTGGCCTTAATTTATTCACAACCCATCTACACTACTTCTCATAAGACATATCATGTTATCCAAGATTATTTTCCATCTCATTTAAAGGAGTTGGGGTAAGAATATCTTATTTATTTTGACAATCCAATTTATGATTCTCCATTGGATGACACATCTCATACTATTTCTAGTTCTCTCCCATCATCTTGTAATACTAATAACAATCTAATTTCTACTAACACTTATTCTTGTGATCTTCAAGATCAATCTAAACTAAATACTTATTCATCACCAAAATGATTTATAAGCTTCTTCTCGACCTTCTCAATCTTATCAACATAAGTTTCAATGCTCTTTAGATCCACCTTCCAAAGACCTTCTTAATCATTATGCACCTATATCTAAAAATATCCTTATGGATTATGATGAGTGGGATACCATTGGATAGCTTACCAATCTTCCATCTTAGATACATTTTATTAAACTCATGAGGACATCTACACATCATAGAAACCACCTCATGAAACTCTTATTTGAGATGAATATCCCTCATCCTTCTTTTGTAGGATAGGAGGTTACTTTATCTAGATCTAAGGATAGTATCTTCCAACAATGTGAAAAGATGTCCATTAACATTGATGAAACTAGAGATAGTTTTCTTTCTTTAAAATTTCCTATTGTATCCATGATTATGGATGAGATTTTGCTTCATGTAGATGATCCTCCATTATTTATTATCATCCAAATCAATGATATCAATGTTATGTGAGCCTTGATCAATGAGGGTTCTAACACTTGTGTTTATTCCCTTTATTTCATTAATACTCTTGGATATTCTTAATGTAATCTGAATTCTACATGCAACACATGCCAAGGATTTGATAAAAATAAAATGCCTCCTTTAGGGTTTATGTGGCTTTCCATTACTATTTCTATACGATATTCACTTTCTACATTCAAAGAGAGAATTAAGAAACTAAAAAGAATGGTGTAAAGCTTGTATGTACCTGGATGAAGTCATGCGCACCAAAATCAGATGATAGCAGGAACTCCTCTTTGGTTATGGAGGATGACACCTGAAAGAAAAAGAGACTAAAACATGAAAAACGTTAGATGAGGAGATGGTGGGCTGCCAAGCAAAAGCTTGATCCCAGAAGTACGAAGACTTCCTTGAGGGATATCAACCCACTGATTAAAAATAGAATATTTGACAGAAACAAAAATAATGAAAGATAGAATGAAAGAAATAAAAGACAAAAAGGAAAATGCATATCTGATATGTAGCAAACTACTTTGCATAATCGCTGGCATTGGTCTCTGTGCCGATGTCAGTCAAGGAATGTTGCCAACGTCAGTTAAGATGGCGATGTCGGTAGGGGTAATGATCGGCATCGATCAGGGCAGTAGTTCTTGGATGGGGTCTGGTTGGGTCTGGATAGGTTTCAGGACTGCAAAATGGTCTGAAGTTTTGTCTAAGGGTTAGGGAGCCTATTTGGGAGTCAAAGGGATTATTTGGGGGTTTTTGTAGGGATCTGGGCAGAGTTATAGACTATATATTCTAGAAAGGGTGGATAGAGGTGATACAGGAGGAAGTCAAGTCGAGTCTATGGTCTGAATCTAAATCGGGTGGTGATATCAATTAAAAACAATAGCCAGAAAACAAAATAAAAAACATAGAATAAACACTTACTTGTTACCTACTGAAGATAGAGTAGGAGACACGATTGCTATTGTTGGTGTGTTGTAGAAGTTTGATGTAGCAGACCTCCAGTGGGATGACTGAAGTAGAATACCTGTACCTGAGAGAGAGAGTCAGAGAGATTTGATTGTAGATTGATTGAATGAAAAGTTGGCTGATCCTCTCGAAGGTCCAATGAAAGAATGTTTTGAAAGAAGGTCTGATAACCGATTGAGAAAATGAATGAGAACTGAATAACAAATAATGGATAATGGATAATGGATAATAGATAACGAATAACAAATCCTACGTTCAGGTCGAGAATGTAGTGTTAAGGATAACTGATGCTAGCAAAACTACCAACGTCAGCCGAGTAGTGACCGACGTCGGCAATGTCGGCTGAGTAGTGACCGATGCCAGCAGATGAAGAATGGGGATAGAGGCTAATTTTAGCCTTCTACTCATTCTTACATGCTATCAGGGTCAAGGCTCATGGGAAAATAGTCGAGAGGGACTAAATAGGCATGGGAGAATAAAATGGGGGTCATAAATGGGTCATAGGGTAATGGCAAAGGGGAGAGAAGGGGAGGATGACCAAGGGTTAGACACGATTTTGGTGTCTACAATTACTATCCCACCTATTGCCATTCATGTGAAGGTGATAATATTCAACTTTACTCTTTCATATAACATATTTCTTGGTAGGCCATGGACTCATCATATGTGAGACATTACATCTTCCACTTGTCAATACACAAATTGTCCTCATAATGGATCCATTTATAGGATTTAAGGAGACACTAACCCTTATAATTTATAACAATTCCAAGATCGTGGTGTCTTCAAGATTCTTACTCTTTAGCCTTTATCTAGTGTTTTATTCCATGAGTTACAGTGTCTCAACTTTTTGATAAACTCAACCAAAGGTTACAATGGGTATCCTAAGATCATTGGTAACATTCCTCCCAACCTCTTAGACTCCATTGATGATGATCCCTAAAAGATTAAATTAAATATCAAAATTTTTGATCTCTTACCTCATCTCATCCTGCATCTTCCTACTTCCTTGTATCCTCATTCTCACAAGCCTCCTTGTGATGAAAATTACATAGTCTTAACTAAGACTAGGAACTCTATTCACCAAGCTTCCTCTAATGACAAGGTCATCCTAACTTGTGTCATCGATATTCATACTCTATATTATGATGAAGGCTATTCTTTAGATGATCCTCTTTTAGGTGACCTTGTCTAGGCCCATGATGCTATGATTATTCATTACCACTCTTATTTACTCAAGTCCTTTTAAGAATCTCATCATTATCCTTCATTTATAGTTATTGATTCCTATATTTTTATTCTTTATCATAGGGTATATATGGTGTTGATACCTCTAACTTCTGAGGATCCATTTAAGACCATGATATTGGATCATGCTACAATCAGACCTTATCACTTTGGCACAACTAGAGTAGTATTACTTAGACCTTATTTAAATCCCACCCCTACTTAAGTAGGGCCAATTATAGTTAATCCTATTCCTTTTTCCACTCTCAATGAACCTATTTCCTATCCTACTATTTCTAATCCTCTTCCTACTTCTCATCCTACTTTTCTTCCTATCAAGCCTAGTTCCACTCCTTCCCCATCATCACCATCCCATGATGATGGTTTGATTTCACTAACTAAGATGGCTCCTTTTCCCACAAAATGGGTTGATGCGTAGTCTTTGGCTTATTCCATTCTTATTTCACCTCCTTTTGTGAGTGCTCCTAAAAACACTCATAAGCATATTTGTCACTTCCATGGGACATATAATCACTTTTATACCCATTATCATAACTTGTGACAATATATTGATACCTTAAATCCTTAATCCCCATCATTAGACAAATCCATACACCCATAAAAGTTACTTAATAAATATTTACCTAAGTATGGTGAGGTATATTGTCTATGGCACCTAAGTGGCATGCATAAAATCAATCATTACCAAATTATTAAATAACATCTTAAAGATAATCTTGAAGCCATATTTATACCTTATACCATTCCTCCCATAGGTCATTCATAAAAGAAGGCTCTTACTTCTTCTCCCATGGCTCCACCTCTAGTGATCCCACCACCTCTTATGGTCCTTTCACCACCTTCTATGCCTCTAGCTATGATTCCTTAACCTATGGACCTTCTCTCACCTATGGATATTTTTCCACCCATGAGTCCTTCACTCGTAGATCCTTCTCCACTTGTGATTCATTATTTTACTATAGATCCTATTTCCATGCATTCTCTTGACCAACCTTTACCTAAATTTCCACCTCAAAATGATCCTTTAAACATCATTATTTTTTCAATTGAAGAGATTGGAAAAGAAGTATTTGCCTAGTATTCACTAAAGATTGATGAGACCTTAGCAGTAGTTTTATTATAGCTTCATAGAGACTTATCCAATGTATTAGATAATGTGTGTGGATACATTTACTAGTATTTATGAGCACATGCATGGTGTTTTCTAATTTATATTTGTATTGGATGTGTGCTCTAATCTTATTTCTATTTGATTATATCATTTGACACCATGTTAAATTATTTATTATCTTACATCATGTTTCTCCTTGTTGTACAATAGTTAGCTTATGTTATCATTTTACATTTTACATTTCACATATAATTGTCTTTTCCTTATAATTAGTATTTTTCCCTTATCATTTCTTTCTTTTTCTTTAGATTTTTTCTCAAAACTCTTCCCTTGTATCTTCATGACTATTTTATTTCTTATCTTTATTTTTCACAAATAGTTATCATGATGACTTGGTTATATTTACCCTCTTCCATTTGATTACTATCTCCTATTACCATGTGATTAGTTCACAATCAATCTTTCTCATTACTATTTCTTATCACTAGTCCTCTATTTGATGTCCTTTTTCCCTTCTTCCTTTTTTTTCAAACTAAGTATATACATAGTTTGGACTTGAGATCACATGCTCAATTCATTGTCAAGCCTAAGTGTTCTAGTTAGTCTTTGTCTTGAGATACTTTGTATCCTTTAGCCTTAGCCTAAAACTCATTCATGTGTATCACTATCTCTCTCATGATTGGTCATTCTAAATCCATATGGAGGAGGAATCTCAAAAATCCTTCAAAATAAAGTTAAGAGACAAACCATTTAAACAAAAGGTAATGATATCAAAAGGAAAAATTACTAAATATTCTTAAAAGTCTAATCACACTAAAAGATGTGATTTAAAAAACATCTCCTTCTTTTAGTCAAAGCTCAAACTCCACAATTGGCCTCATGGTAGAGACAAGGTCCTTTAGGGTGTGGTAGGATAGTAGATTAGAAGAGGAGAATAAAAATATTTTAGTGCTACCTAATTTCTCATGCAAGTACCCAATATTCGTAGTAGAACAATGGCTCTATAAGGGGTTTTGAAGTGTAGGGAATATGTTGTGAGAAGGTAGTCCATTTAAAATTTTCTTTGTACCAATATATCATCATGAATTTATTTTAGTATCACACTTATTTGCCTACAAATATTTGTGTCTATAGTAAGTGGGTTTATTTTGTACATAGATGACCACTAGTTACTTAGTGTCTTCTCATGTTCATTAGTATGCCTCTTGCCTCAAAAGGTCTTCTCATAAGATGCCTAAGTCTTGATTCTTACACATAATTTTTCATTCATTTTCCTTCTTATTTCCACTTGGGAAATATTTTTTTGCTTATTAATCACTCCCTAGGGGATTTAATTTGTGAGTTACTTTATAAGACCATGGATAGGACCTGACATCCCTCACAATACCATCTTTTCCATCTTATTACCCACATCCTTGATTTACCATTTCTTATCCTTCTACTTACCAATCCTGATTTGGTACCCCTTAGGTTTTTATTTTGTGATTTTTAGTGTAAGACCATGAATAGGACTTGACAGTCCTGATAAAATTTTCTAATAATCAAGTCACCATAAAAAATTACATGTGTCAAATAGGAGATAAGATTCAATTGATTATAATGTTACACATCATTGGCATGATTCTCATCTTGATATTTAGTATGTTTTATGCTTACTTCATATTTATTTTACCTTTTATCTTCTTATTTTTTTGAGTGCCTATAAGATTACAACTATTTCTTGAATTTATCATACTTCCTAGCTTGAATTAAAATGATAAATTTAAGACCAAGTTTTTTCAAATTTTGTTTTTAGTTTATACTTCTCATCATGATATAATATTATTAATTGACTTAATTTTGATTTGTTTTTGTTACCACTTATGCCCTTTTACATACCTTCCATTTTATCACATTTTTTTCATACTTCCCAATGTGATATTTAGTATGATTTTACTTTCTTTAATTTGTTGCAAAAATATTTTACATTGGCTTAAAAATAAATCCCCTTTTACCATCTTGTTTTCCATTTTTCTTGGATTTTTATACTTAATCATTCTTTGTTATTACAAATTTCCCAACATGAATTAGTGTGTAGTACATTTCTTTGATTGATTATATTTTTTCAAGTCCTTTTCATTTGCTTCTTTTTAACCATGCATGTGTACTCCATAATGCTAGAAAAGAAACCACACCAAATATATTTCCTATAGCATATACAAAAAATATAAATGCATGTGATAGAAATAAATATATCCAAAAGAATCCACAAACATAACCATCATAAATATAACATACACAACCAACACCAATAATCCAAAATGAAACATCATATATACCATAAGTTTAATACAACCATATACAAAGCCTCAACACTAAGGTTGGGCTCCATCCTATCTATCTCATGGCCTATCCATGCTTCTTGCTAAGGCCTCAATTTGAATCCTCTAAATGGTATATTTTAATGAGGTAGTCTAAGATCTCAATCCCTCTACCTATCCTTATAGGCATGTTATCTGCACTTGTGCCTATACCAATTTAGCTTGGGTTAATGTATGTGCTTGTGTCAACTAAGTCTACATCATTGTATATGCCTACATCATTTGTGTCACTATTTCTAGATGAAAAACTCTCTTATCTACCAAGACCTACCAATCCTATCTCTTGCCTACACCCATCTCTACTGGTGGTTAAACCCTCTCTCTCTACACGTATATCTACCTCATTGGCTTGCCAACTAATCTAAACCATCTTTCCTAAGCTTAAATAGATGGTATACTTATATCATCTAGTGTCATGGGGTTGTATGGTTGTAGAGTCTTGTTAGGATGTCATAGATTTATCCCCTCACTAGGGACCCACATCTCTCTTCCTCATCCTCAAGTACACCTATAAAATCACACCATATGGATATTAGATCACTATCATATCTCATAATATTTATCTATATATCTCTACTACCAAATAAAAACTTAAGAAATAATGCAACCATATTTATACTTATCTATGTCTTAGATAATATTATATCATCATATACACAATCACCTAGCATAGTCTCCCTATTTGTGAAGCCTCTTAATACCTCCTCGGTAGGTGTAGACACTAAAATTATTTCACACACACATGCGTAGCTCCCTGTGCCAAAACACCTTTTAACCCATTTTTAAATAATAATAATTAACCTCCCTAACCCATACTTTTACCCCTCACACATTTAATTAATTTAAATTACTTAATTAAGTTAATTAAAAACCCTTGTTCCCACCTTGCCTGGCCACCTCACACTATGACTAATTCTCACCTAATGAGTCACCTCAAGACTTGGTCCCCTCATCCTAACTACCCAATACTTATTCCCACTTCTAAACTAAATTCCTAATCAACTTCCTTCTTAACCTTTTATTTTTACCATTTTGCAATGGGTACCACACTTGGCATGAAGAACAATATAAAATAGGTCAAAATAGCAAGGTTTACCTATTCTAGGGCCATCGACATCAGTCAATCAATGACTGAAATCGATGAGATCACTGATGTCAAAAATATAATCCAAACTCCAACTTGAAAGTCAAGTCAGCAAAATCAAGAAAATTTATTCTTACTTGCATTCAATCTCTTGACATTCAACTTTTGACATCTTGGCTTACTATCATCTTGTGTAAGTCAATCGTGATCAAGAACTGAGCTCTTGAGGACCAATAACACTTGCTTATTCTCTCTACTCAGGCATTTAGGTTTGGATTCCTTGATAGGGATCATCAATTTGGCACTTATCATTCAATAACCATATCTAAGTATGTCACTTATTCTATAGGTCTTTTAAACATTTATTTTGCTATCAATTTATATCTATTGCATTATTTTACACACTTTTGACCGAACCCTCATGAGGGAGTTATAATGTTTCCACGCTTATTTCCCTTTAACATAAATTTTTTTTGACCAGATCTACCCAAACCATAATCTCTCTCTTATAACTCTCCCCAACCTCCCAGACCTAATTAAAAACCATTTTTTAGACCCAAAAAAGCCTTCTACAAACTCATAAATTTTTTTTGCCCATACTGACCTTGGTAGCCTAATGGACATCGATCACCTTCACCATTGATCTCAATAGTATAACTGATATCAATCACTCCCCTACCAATGATGGTGATTGTGGATTCCCTAACCTTTCTAAAACCTACCTAAATAACTTCAAAAACACAAACAAAATACACCACCTGCACCCTATCACTCCCCACTACATACAAGTTATTTACAACGGTAATATTATCTCTCTTTAACTCTCACCTTACCTCTCTTTTAGTTATTCATTAATCTTTTGTCTCTCAAAAGTGGACTATCGTTCTAAAGAAGTTTCACACTTCCTAAAACAAGCACATAGATTAATAGCCCATGCATTTAACTACTAAAAAACATCTTGTGGTAGTGCTTTCTTACTTGTAGGTATTCCTCCCTAACTAAGAGGAGTGCTCATAAGGTCTAGATATGGCACTCAAACTAATCCAGGCTCATTCTAATCACTTATCCCCATCATTCTTTTCTATTTTCCTTTATATTTGAAATAGATAAAATTAAGTGAAGCATTTCTAGCATGCCCGATTGGACCTTCAATTTTTCTTTAGGTTGATTTCCTATTTTAAACATTCATATAGGTGAATTATAGTGAAAATTTCATTTCTTGCACTTCCTCCTTCTCTTTTCTCTTAAAATGAAAAATTTAATATTTTATTTTCTGTTTAAAAAAAATTAAATTGAATTTTTGTTTTCTTTTCTTTTTGCCTCTAAAATTAATTTGTCATTTTCTTTTACAAGAAAAAAAAATCTCTTCTTTACCTATTTTTGCATGCACATTACAATAGTGAATTTCATACTCTGTTCCTATTTCTCTCTATTTTTATTTGAATCTAAACATTTTAGATTTGGGTTTAAAACTTATTGTATTTCATTATTTGTTTGCTACATATTAGCTCACTTAGTTAAATACAAGCATTTTGAATAAATTATAGTGCACCTATGTTACAAAACCACATCACATTCACATAAACAAACATCTAAACTCACATGAGAAAAGGTCCATAAGGATTTCATCACCCAGTGGATCACCTTACCCTACTCGGCTATCCTACTTGGATTTCTCCACCAAAGGGATAACCCACTCCATTTTCTAGCGGAGTATAAACTCTAGACAAAAGGTATATTTTGGTTAAGTGTCTTGGCTCATCTATAGGTCTGTGAAGTGTAGATAGCAAGATCCTATAACAAGCCACGTACCTGGTCTAGCATAGATTTCCTCTTAAACGCTAAAAACTTACCTGAAATTAGCTTTAGATTATTTTTTAGTACCTTTGATAACCAAATTATCTTCTCACTATCTGATTAAGGCATAAGCTAACACAAGACAAAAAATTAATCTCTATGACTTAATAGTTGTTTGTATGTTATTTTTTTGCTTTTTTATTGCCTTCTATATTTTGGAGCTAGTAAGGATGTTTTCCTATTGATTTACAAAATCAATATTATTTCTAATACTCAGTTTGTATATCATGTTATCTCAAGTTTTTTGAGTGTTCTTAATTCTTACAAAGACCTCTTACATCCACTATTTTACCTAGTTTCAACTTCTAGTTTCTTAAAACATCAAATTTTCCATCTCCCAAGATATCATAGTGACCAACATTGGTTAAACCTAATAGCATAAGTAGATTTTACCTACTGACATCGATTAAACCACTGATGTCAGCAAACTTTTTCTATCAACATCAGTCAAGTGACCAATGTCAGTGACTATGTAATTTCATCATCTCAAAATAGCAATCTAAAATAACCCACTTACCTACACTCAAGCTTCGTTTTTCCTTATTCTATTTCAGATATAGGGTAGTAAGACTATTTAAAATTCCTCTTACATGGTATTGGCATGAGTTCAACCCAAAATTCTTACTAATTACGCAAGATGGTAACCACTTCCACCTTCCCCTATCACTTTAGATTCTATCATGGATCACACTTTAGATATAAAGAATACTCCTAGCCCCAACTAAATTCCCATTGTGCCTGAGTGAGATCAATATTTTGATAATTTCCTTGACTAAAATGTGGAAACCCTTCAACATTACCTTGCTATGAGCTAAACCTATAATTCATTAGGTATCCCAATCTATGGTATGCCAACCTCACTAATGGAGATAACCTCAGGTTTAGTTACCTCCACTATTTTCCCCATGGTTACCCAAACCACCACATTTAAGAGTAACCCAACTATAAATAATGTCCATAGTGTAACATCTCCAACTACCCAATCCCACCTAAACCCTAGTGTGACTTCCCTAATTTCACAACCACAACTAGTTTAGTCAAGTCACACTCCATTCAAAAATTTAGTGGTACCTATTTCATCCACCCTTGTGCCTATAATTACCTAAGTTATGACTCACCATTCATCCAATCTAACCATGCCAATAATCCAATGTGTAATAACAACAAGCAACCAAGGCATAGTCTCCAACCCAATGGGACAAGCCCCTTTTATTTTTGCACCCCAACCTTTGACTCATTATCCTTATGTTGTTCCAACACAACCTCATCAAGCTATGTCATACACTCCCTCTATTTCCTATTAGGTTCCCTATAAATTAGGAGGTATTCCCCAAACTAATCCCCCTCCACACCTCATTAAGATGTTGATGGATAGCATGTATAATCTAGAGACATCCATTTGTGATTCAAAGAATGTGTTATATTATGATCAAATATGCAATGAACCAATTCATCCTTATTTACCTATTCTCCCTTCTCTAAGTCAATGGGAACTCCCTAAATTTACTTATTTCTAGAGTAAAGAGGACTCACAACAACACTTGTGATCATTTATACATGTTTGTTATTTAATAGAGTATGATGATGTGTTAGTAATTTTCACTTTCCCTATGTCTCTTTTAGGTGTTGCCTTAGATTGGTATATCTCTATACCTCAACACTCCCTTTTCTCATTCACCCGACTCACACAAATCTTCCTAGACCATATCTCTATTAACATTTATAAGAAGGTTTCTATAATAAACCTTTATTCTATTAGATAATTTGATGATGAGTCTATTGCAAAATTTGTTGTTCATTAGAGAAGTTTGATCAACCAACTCTCCTCCTTACCCTAACCTAAGCTTATCGAGCTGTTCTCAAGGGCATGTGCTAAGCACATCTAATCCACACTCTAGGTACAAACTTTTTGTACATTTTATGAGAACTTTACAATGGCATGGAAACTTGAGGTTCATGTTATATATGAAGGCAAAGTCAAGTTGTGCAGTAAGAATCCCAATTCCAAATCAAATGAATCATCCTCTAAAACTTCTCCCTCTAACTAAAAAGCTAAAGGCTCCACCAATGTGGTGATCATTAAGTCAACTTCTTCCACAACCACAAACCAATCAAATTACTTGAATTTCCAAAATATGAAAAATCAATTCCAATAATGGTATGAACAAAGATAATACACTCCAATTGGGGAGTCATATATATCCATCTTGGATAAATTATTACAACAAGGTGTCATAACCTTGCCTCAGATCAAAATTTCCATATAGTTTGACCCTTCCCATGCTATCCCAACTTGGTATAAGTAAGATGAGTTTTGTGGTTACCATCGAGTTAAAGGCCACAATTCTAATAACTATAAGACACTCAAGAAAATTATTCGAGATATGCTTGATAGAGGTGATCTCATCTTAGATAATCTTAATGCACCCTGGATCAAAGTATGGATGTGTTCAAACACCATTTTCCTAGCCATTCACCAAATCAAAATAACTTTCATACCACAACTAACTCAAGTGATCATAATATCCATATGGTTAATATGGTCTTTCCTTTACCTCTAATTCAACCTTCCCCTCAATAGGATACATCCATTTCATTGACTCCTCCCCCACATTCAATGGCATCTATTTTTATCATTCCTCCCCCTTAGGTAGAAGAGCTTATTTCACCTATTCCACTCCCTCAGGATAAAGAGCCTCCTTTACCACTTCTTTTTCTACTTGAGGAACCTATAATTCCAATTCCTTTTTCACCAATATTACCTATCCTCATACCACTTGAAGATCACACCCTACCCATTCTTCAACCACATATTGAAGGGAACATCATTCCTACATTATACCCTCTTGAGGAGCGTTCTTCACCTACCTTTTCTCCACCTATAGAGAGTAATACCCCACCCACTCCACCTTTACACTTATAGGAGTTAGTATTATCTCCTCCTATAATAGATAAGAGACCTATTATACCACTCTTACCCCTTATTTTACCTATGAAGGACCATACATTACCCATGCCTCACCCACATGTTGAGGGAGCCATAATACCTATGCTTTACCCTCTTGAGGAACCTTTTTTTCCTACCTCCCCTCCACCCATGGTAAAACATGTCTCTTCTCCTATCTCTGTCAAAGAAGACCTGATTACTATTATTTCTCATAATTGGACTAAAGTAGCAGAAACCAACAATTTCCCTCTTTCCCAAACACCTCATCCTTCTAAAGACACAACCATAAGGCCTACATCAACTTCTTCTAAACCCTTCCCATGTTTGGTGAAAACTCTATAATTTCTTAACTCCATAAAGCTAGATCATGCGGCATTTTAGGACTAGCTTAAAACTCCTTATCGAATATAATGAATGTCAAATTTTATCACCAAACCTCTCACTACCCTTTACCCTAAGATCTTTGACAAATCTAGAGATTCTTTAGCAAAAGTAATTGAATTTCAACCATCTATGTCAAAACCCTCACCCTCATAGGAATCTTCCACATTAAAGTAGATTAGGCCCTTAGGCATATACCCCATTTCTAATTTAATTAATCCACATGTGAAATTAGATTTAACTCCTCCACTAAAATTTATATTTTCATGACTTAAATTATAGAAGAATGTTAAGCTCCCTAGATCTCGTTGATGCCTTCTTCAATCCTCAACTTTACCATCCATTTTGGGACCACACCCCTCTACCTTAGTTGGAATATTACCTAACCAAGTAAAACAAAATGTTAAGCTACCTACACTCCTACCTTTTCCATTTGGTTGACCTTTCACATCAAGTAACGAAAAAACATGTAACTCTACTATCACTAAACAAAGCACCATATAAAATTACCTTTCCAACACTGAAACAAAAGGTGTCCACTCCTATTAACACAACAACTACGAGCCCACTTTTAGGCTCTCAAATATTTTTTCTACATCAGTTATTGCAATCTTCCATAATAACTCTTCCTCCCATTAATCCTTATATAACTCTTGGAATGGATTCATCTTGGTTTCATGATACACAAGTGTGTTAATATCATCATTCACATAAACATGATACTGAGTTATAAAGCCCTTATAGTAGTCATTTGGCAACACTTCTATGTTGACACTCTCTTCAATGATACTACCATTAACCTTCATGTTATTCCACCTTTGGCATCCACAATGTATCCTACTATGCCACCTAAATTAACACATAAATATGTGAACTTAACTTCTTTACCACCTCCTTCACCAACATTTCAGATCAATGTAGTTAATGTGGCCACATGGTCACAAAACCAAAAAAGAAAAAGCTAAATAAAAGGCCACTACTCCTTGGGATTAACCCTTCACTAAAGAAACTCCTCCACCTAATCCTGAGATTTCCATCTTGGGTGTTCCTAAAATAACATCTTCAAATGTTATTCAAAGCTCAATGGTGAAACAACTTCACCAAACTCTTATGAAAATGTCTCCCAACACCCTCAAGCTTTGATTAGTTATTTTCAAGAGATTAATGTATAATCAAATGATCTCCAACCTCTTATAGCTTTGGTTAGCTCCCTTAATTCCATCTCCCTGATTTCTTTTAGTGATTTGGAAATTCCACTTCAACACCTTGAAGATCAAGATTCTACCCTTTTTATTACTACATATATTGATTAAACTCATGTCAAAAGAGTCATGATAGATAGGGAATAGTATTAATATTATTTCCACCCATGATTACAAATAGCTAGCCCTTCTCGACAATTGCATGTCTCAAACTAATGTAGTACTCTATTCCTTAAATGATACTACAACTACTACGATGGGCACTATTTTCTTACATATATGTGTAGGTCCCCATAGTATTCTTGAGCTTTTGTATGTTGTGGAAGGAGAGTTCCAATATAGCATACTACTTGGATGACCTTGAATACATGTTATGGCATGTGTACCCTCAAATTTTTACCACTATGTCAAGTTTGAACATGATGGACAAGTACATGTCATACCTATTGACCCACCTCCATTTAAAACACACAACATGACCTACAATCCTAATGATGTTCTCATTCTATTAAAAAAATCATCTTCTCCTCATGATACTTCTAAATCTTCTAAAAGCTCCACTTCCATAGTTACACACATACTAGTAACACCAATTCCTAACAAGGATCCATGGAAGAGACATTTCAACATTTGTCACTCAATAAATATCATTTATTGACACTAATCATGTTATATAATCCACAAGAGTATGGAAGGCTCCACACGCACCTAAATTATGATCCCTGTATTGGGATGGTCATCCCTTATGGCCCCCATAACCTTCAAACTAATTTCACATATGGGGGAATCGATCAAGCTCCTATTGTCAGCAATCCATCTTCTTTGCCACAACCATTTACCTATGATTTATCTTTCATGAGTAACCCTAGATTCATTCACACCTATCTCTATAGGTGTGCTTGGAAAGGATTTGGTTTGGATCATTATGAACAAGGTGTCTATATGCCTATTGAATATCCCACTATCAACACCATTGAAAATGCCAAAAAGAGGCATGGAGTGGGATATGATGAACTAACTAAACTCATTAAAATGACCTATTTACCAATTATTAAAGAACCAGTATCTCATTCTCCACCTTCTTCTCCACCATCACCTACTAAATCAATGGTATCTATACCTCCTAATTTTTTCTTTTAATAAATTCCATCCATTTGGGGCCTCTCACCTATCATCAGGGTAAGAAACAAGGTCCCTTCCTCTTGTTCATCCTAAAATAATTGATGAAGACTCTCCCAATATTAACACTATCTAATTCCAATATGATAATGCAATTCTCACATATATGGGTGTGGATGATTCCTATATCCAATGATCACTTCCATCTGAAACACAAGCTATACTAAATGAATCAACCATTGACATCAACTTACCCTCTTATGATAACCTTCTCATCCTCAATATTGGCCAATCTTTAGATTCCTCTAAAAAAACTAATTATGAAACATATATTAATGACCATAACAAAGCCTTTGCTTGGTATTACAATGACATGCCTAGTATTGACACCTCTATCATCACCCATAACATTATCACCAATTGAGATGCTAAACCTATTAAGTAGAAGCTTCACAAGATTCATCCTCAAATTTCTCTCCTTGTCAAAGTAGATCTCCAATGCCTCCTTTTCGTTAACTTTATCCAACCCATCGACTACTTAAAATGGATTTCCAATATCTTTCCTATCAGAAAAGTGACTGGGGGAATCTACATTTACACTGACTATCATGAATTAAACCTCACTTGTCAAAAATATGACTTCTCATTGCCAAGTATTGACCAACTTGTTGATATGATGGATGGCTATGAGATGTTATCACTTATGGATGGATTCTCTAGATATAATCAAATCCTAGTTTCTCTTGAGGATCAACACAAAACAACCTTTATTACCCCATGTGGAAGTTTTTGTTATTAGGTCATGCATTTGGGTTTGAAGAACACTAGTGCCCCTTATCAACATGCCATGACTTACATTTTCCATGATCTCTTACATAAAATTATGGAAGATTATGTGGATGACTTACTCGGTAAGTCTAAACTTCATCAAGATGACTTGATAATTTTTGAAATTATATTTTCTTGTCTCCTCTAATATAACATTTTATTAAACCCCAAGAAATATGTATTTTGTGTTCTTTCCAATAAGTTATTAATTTTTATCATTTCTCTCTATGGTATCAAGGTTGATCTTGCTAAGGTTAGAGAAATCCTAGGGATGCCTCCACCTACTAATATCAAATAACTCTATAGCCTACAAGGCAAACTTCAATCAATTCGTTGCTTCA
The DNA here is from genome assembly GCA_037957365.1 of Torreya grandis. Taxonomy (NCBI): domain Eukaryota; kingdom Viridiplantae; phylum Streptophyta; class Pinopsida; order Cupressales; family Taxaceae; genus Torreya; species Torreya grandis. The sequence continues at coordinate 3,094,442 of JARHVA010001762.1, read as the reverse complement.
TTTCCTAGTTGTCAGATCATTGCCAGCCCTTTCACCATCTAGTCAAAAAATATGTGTCCTTCAATTGGATTATATATTTATAATAAGCTTTTGATGCACTTAAACAATATCTCCTTTTCCCATCAGTTCTTATTCTACCTAAGTAAAATCAGCCTTTATACCTATACATCTCTTTAATAGACCATTATTTAGGTGCTATGATTGTACATTGAGATGACCAACATTGAGAGTAGGTGGTTTACTACATAAGCCACACACTTATTGATTATGAGACTCGATATACCCATACTAAAAAACTTTGCTTTACGTTGGTCTTTTTTACCTCCAAGCTTCACCATTATCTCCTAAACCACAAAACTTATGTGGTCACCCATACTAATCCACTCATATACATGCATTTCAAACCTTTTCAAAACCAATGTGTAGCTTTGTGTCTTATGATTTTGGCTAAATTTGATTTAGAAATCATTCATCAAAATTATATTAAGGGAAAAACAATCATTGTTAGTTAGTTGCTACCCCATTACCTGATAATTAACCTTAAAACCTCAAATTCCCTGATGAATCCATTACAATGATCTCCACTGATGACATATCCTATCAAACAATGATGTTAATTGATGGATCTAAATTTCAACATGGTGGGGGTTTAAGGGTCATTCTTATTCCTCTATATGGTGAGCCTATGCCTCTGTCATTTAAATTAGATTTTCAATGCACTAACAATATGGCTAAATATGAGGCTTTGATTCTAGGACTTCAAATAACTCTCTTCTTGGGTATCAAATCCATAACCATTTTTGGTGATTTTTAGCTAGTGGTTAACTAGGTTAATGGTTTCTACCTATGCAAAAATAAAATTTTACAATAGTATAAACATCATGTAGATATGTTATTGTGATCATTTGACTCTTATCTCTTACAAACTATTCCTTGATCTATAAAGAAATTTGCTAACACAATGGCTTCACTTGATTCACACATACCCTCTTCATCCTCTTCCTTGAGAATCTATGTCATAATGCATCACTTAACATTACCCTCTTATGTCTCAGCTAACATCCTCTTTTTCAAAAATGTAATAGCCAATCTACATGACCTATAGTAAAAGCAACTCATGGATTATATTTCCTTCTCTATTACCCCTTTTGATCTCTCCAACAATGGGATACGAGCGTTCATAAAATGTGTTATTCATTACACTATACTAGGTGGACTTATCTACAAGTAAGGTTTTTATGGTCTTCTCCTTAGACATATCACTAGTACTAAGACTTTCTTCACTATTAAGGAAGTCCATGATGGGATTTATGGTGTGCATTTTAATGGTCACCCAGTTACCAAGTGTATCCTTCAACTTGGCTATTATTAGTCGACACTTCATCAAGACTATGCTAATTATGTTCAATGTTATATCAAGTGTCAACAACATGCTAACCTCTTTCACATTCTTATTCATGCATTACAAGTTTCCAGATACTTTTGGCCCTTATCCCAATGGGGATTAGATCTAATCAGAGAGATGAACCCTCATTCATCCATCCATAATCATTATATCATTACTACCATTGAATACTTCACCAAGTGGGTTGAGACCATCCCTCTCATCTCCACTAAAGCTAAAAAAATTATGACTTTGTCAACCATCACATCATCTATCATTTTGGCGTCCCTCATAAAATTATAACGGATAATGACAAATATTTTAAGAAAAAGACTATTCAAAGTCTTTGTGATACATTTGGAATCAAATTAAGTTTCTCATCATCATAATATCCATAAGCAAATAGATAGGCAAAAGCTTCTAACAAAAGATTGAACAAAATTCTAATGAAGGTAGTCAACGATATGGGCAATGATTAGCACACACACATTCCTTTTGCTTTATGGGCTCACCACACTAGCATTTAAAACCCTATGGGTGATACAACCTTTTCATTGG
>JARHVA010001762.1:2942500-3087500 GCA_037957365.1 Torreya grandis | reverse complement strand
CTCAGGATTGTACCACTATATCCCTCTCTCTCACCAACCCATATAAATATGTTGGTGGCCTCCTAACCTCCACCATGAGATGTAAACCTTCCCACCAAGCTATATACAACATTGTGCATCTTGGGTCTCCAACCCCAGGCCCTACTAGTAGCTCCTCAAAATATGGCCCATCTATCTCCTGAGGTAATGACAGGGGTGCCTCTATGTCATCCCTCCTATATCAAGGAAAGGTAGGTGGAATATCCTGGACTAGACCAAACACCTCCTAACCCATGTCGTGGGTACCATCTCCAACTCACCAACTCCTCTCCCCTAACCCATAGTGGGATTTACAAACCAGGAAGATATTATATCTATCCTTTAAAAAATAGGTATGTTAGGTAGGGTCTCCATAAAATATCGGTAGAGATCAAGCCCTCAATCATGAAGCTATAATAGGTAATGTCTTGAACAATGCCATCCACTTGAATCTATGTCATGCCCTCTCTCTCTACCATCTAAAACCAATTCTGAAGCTAACTAAGATCATGGTAGGTAACACTAATGGTCATGTCACCATGATGTGCTCATACTCCCAATAGTGTAGTATATGGTTGACACACAAACTATATCATCATCATAGTTTCAAACCCCATATCTCTTTATATAACTAAGCTAAAAATACTAGATGCCAGGAAAAAATAGTCCATTACTCAACCATCTATACAAGCACACCTATCAATGCAATCAAAAATCAACCACCATTTGTATTTGGTAGTGCATACTCCATGATCTTGATCATAATCAAGATAATCAATGTTGCTCCTCATCAACTATATAAAGTGGCTCATATGCAAAACTCATAGAATGGTAGATAACCTCACTAACATGCTCTTCATATAATGTAACCATGGGTATATCATGCTCCTCTCTCAAGCATGGAAAGAGATCCTCACCCTAGAGTGGTAGCCACAAAATCCGATAAACATCCTCTTGAGTCACTATCAACTCTCTGGTTGATAGATGGAAGGTGTTAGTGGTGTGATCCCACCTCCCAATCAATGTTATCATTAAAGACACATCTCAGGTGACTTTATAGTACCATTTCACTCCTAACCCCACAACTACCATGTGCTCCCACTCATCTAGAGTGACATCCCTTGTCATACATGACAAAATCCTCAGTAGATGATCTCATAATGTCAACTCTATCCTCACTTGCATTCATACACACACAACTCAAGTCACATACTTTCTAATAAAGTATGTCACAACCTATTTTAGGGCCTCAGACCAAGTAGTTATCTCAAAGTATGATGGTAACAATATACTTAGTCGATATGGGGTCTTTTGAGGTTAGCTCAGCCATATACCCACCTAACTAACTACCCTACACTTTTCTCTCTACCCTAGGCTTCACTGCCTCTTCTCTCTCTCCACCCTAGGCCTACCTACCTATCACAACTCTAAGCCTCATGACCTATATTCCTAACCCATGACACTATGCTCTATCTTTTAAACCCTAGACCTCTTGACCTTTCTCAACCTACCTTTTTATCCAATATACCTAACATACCTTTTTAGATATTTTCCCTTAGCTTTGGGAGAACTAAATTGGCTTGAGGCCCTAAACCAAGCTATGTAGGTAGCACTTAATCAACATATGGTCTTACGACATAGGGAGAACTACATTGGCTTGACTACTTCCACTAAGGATCTAAATTGACCCTTTCTCTTATTTTGCTAGTCATTCACCATCACTGATTTCAGCATTACTAACTGACATCAATGATTTATAATCCTAAGTTTTATTTGACATCAATGCTTTATAATCCTAAGTGTCAACTGACATCATCAGCCACCTACCAACCTCAATGCCATGTCAGCTAACTTTGGTTAACCTCATTGACATTGGTGACTGGTTCAGCCCTAAGGCTGAAGGACCCAAACCCAACATTATAAATTTAACTTGAAAACCTACCCAAATAACCTTTTTAACTTATCATATAACTATCTTACCCTATTTTATACCCCTCTACTAATGTTTTATACACCCTCACCTCTAAATTAGCCTAAAAACTACAAATACGCAAATTAACTTTCAAACTAACTAGAAGAGATTCTTATCTCATCTCTATCTCCTCCTGACTAGTATATCTAGTTCTTATGGTGGTCTACCTCTTGCTGGGTCCCCCTTGCTCTACCATCTCATTCACTCTCAAGCTTTGTTTTTTCTCTTGAATCACAAAGTTGCAAATGAGTTTGGTTAACTTCCAAACCCCCTTTTGTCAAGTTTGGTTGGTCACTGACATCAACATTATTGACCTAATCTATTGATATTGGTGCTTACTCTTATAAACATTGGAAACATTTCCCTAGTTTATTAATGTCAACACTTTCTATTATCGATATTGTCAATGTCACTGATGTTAACACCCTTCCAGTAATGTTTCCCCCTAGTAAAGTAACCCCAACTTTTCAAACTTTACCCATACACTGGGGAAACTAGAGATCACATAAATCTCCCCAACCATGACAAATGCCATTGGATATCACTTAAATCTTCACCTAAGATGACTTTGGTTGGAGATCATAAAAATATCCTCACTCATTGACCCTTTTACACTAACCTTGTATTACTTATCTTGACCAGTTATTATATTCTGCTATAGTTGTCTATTATGCACACAAATGTATATTAGGTGTTTTCGATGGAAACCAATCTCATCATGTCACCTTCAACCCTTTTGTGTTTCCCAAGGGAACTTATTACCCTAAATACCTGGGACACATCGACCATTAGAACTACAACTTTGATTATTTTAACCTATCAATTATCACCTACAAGATATGTTTTGGTTATTTCTATCTAAGTCCTCCTCAACCTTGCCTCTTCTTGACTTTGTCAACTATAACTAATAATATTATGTGCATACGCAATGATACTCAATTCAAAACCACTCACCCATAATTTATCAAACTAGTACCTAATTTTGGTTTCTCCTCTATCAATTCCCATTTTGAGGGGGGATACCTCATCCAATACTTGGAGCATCTAACTCCTATTTTTTTCTTGTAAACCTGTAAATATAAATTACAAGACAAAATGGGTAAATATAGACACCAAAATTATGTCACACACATGTGCATAGTTCCATGTGCCAAAATCCCTTTTAATCCATTTTTAAATAATAATAATTAACTTCCCTAAACTTTTACCCCTCACATTTAATTAATTTAAAATACTTAATTAATTTAATTAAAAACCCCTATTTCCACCTTACCTGGCCACCTCACACTATGACTAATTATCACCTAATGAGTCACCTCAAGATCTGGTTCCCTCATCCTAACTACCCAAGACTTATTCCTACCTATAAAATAAATTCCTAATCAACTTCCTCCTTAACCTCTTATTTTTACCATTTTACAATGGGTGCCACACTCGGTATGAAGGATAATAGAAAATAGGCCAAAAATAGTAATTTTTACCTATTATTTGGATACTAACATTGGTCAACCCAAGACTGATGTTAGTGGGATCACTGATGTCAATAATATAAGTCAAACTCCAACCTAAAGTTCAGGTTAGTAGAAATCAAGAAAATTCAATCTTACTTGAATTCAAGCTCTTGGCATTCAAAATTTGAAATTGTGGCTTATTTTCATCTTACGTAAGTCAATTATGATCAAGAACTAAGTTGTTATAGACCAACAAAACCAACTTGTTCTCTCTATCTAGGCATTCAGGTTTAGACTCCTTGATAGGGATCATCAATCTAGCACTTATCATTCAATAATCATAGCTAAGTATAACACTTATTTTGTAGGTCTTTTAAACATTTATTTTTATATCACTTTATATCTACTATGCATTATTTTACACACTTTTGACTAAACCTCTATGAATGAGTTACAAATCTTCTCCACTTGTTTCCCCTTAATGTGACATAATAAACCTCTAGCCAGATCTACCAAAACCATAATCTCTCTCTTATAACTCTCCCCAACCTCCCAAACTTGATCAAAAACCATTTTCTAGACTAAAAAAAGCCTTCTACAAACTCTTAGAGATTTATTGCCCCTACCAACCTCGATAACCTAATCGACATTAGTCACCTTCACCACTGACCATGGTAGTAGAACTGATATCGGTCACTCCCCTACCAATGTCAGTGATTGTGGATTCCCTAACCTTTCTAAAACCTACCCAAACAACTTGTACACATAAACAAAATACACCACCTACACCCTATCACTCCTTACGGCATATAGGTTGTTAATAATGGTAATATTATCTCTCTTTCACTCTTTCTTTACCTCTATTTTAGTTATTCATTACTCTTTTATCTCTCAAAAGTGTATTTTCATCTCTAATGAAGTTTCAAACTTTCTAGAACAAGTGCATAACTTGGAAACCCACTCATTTAACTACTAAAAAACATCTTGTGGTAGTGCTTTCTTACTTATAGGTAGTCCTCCCCAACCAAAGAGGAGTGCTCACAATGTCTAGATATAACACACAAACCAATCTAGGTTCATTCTAATCACTTATCCCCATCAATATTTTCTATTTTCCTTTAGATTTGAAATAGACAAAATTAAGTGAAATAGTAGGTCACCTCTTTAGTTAGAACCTAGCTATCATGGCTCATATCTATATCAGCCTCACTCTAAGTGGTCTCTTTATCATCTCCTCTGGCTCATCTATGGGATCATCTAGGATGTCTATTTTCTCCACTCTCTCATATCTCTATCACCACTATGTCCTCAATGGTCATTACTCATCTTGCTATAGTGATGGTAGTGGTACATCTAATATCTTTGCCTCTTCCACCTCCTCCTCTACCACTCATCATGCTTGACTAGTACATGGTTTCTCCTAATATGGCCTTAGTGTTGGCCTCACTATTAATGGTTTAAAATCCCCTCTTCCCTCATGACTCCCTCACATGTCGAGCCAACTATTCAAGTGTTAGTATCAATGTCATTAAATGAGGTAGGCCCATATATCTTAACACCCATGGCACTAAATTTGGATCTCTCCACCTCATATAGTATCCAATCACTTCTGTCCTCTCTAGTGTTGTTATAACTATGTGCCAGCTCACCCATATAGCTATTATGTGCCCATATAGCTACCATATGATTTTTAAATGTCTCACCAATTATAACACTAACAGGTGGGGCATGGCTCATACTACCTAGTCTTCCCTCCATAGCTACACTTGAGGTAACCTATCATAGACCACATGGGGTAACCCAATCAGTTAATACATGGGAAATCTCTCATATATCCATGTTGTCAATAGTATGATCAATCTCATAGTATTTTTCCCTCTAACTAACATCTCAAATAAATCATGTATGAGCTGGACTGAGATGATAGTGCCTAGATAGTATAATACTCCTTCCTCTAACATCATCCTGATCAAAGATACCATGAATAGTGGTACCTTGCTATCTGACTTGTGATAATGTACTCCTTATGTCACAAGGCCTATCATCACCTTTTTAAGGTCTAAAATCTATGATACATACATGTCATCTATACTAACTCTCTATCCTATCAATATTGTCTCTTATCATATAGCTCACATAGCTAAGGCTCTCCTCTCTTCTCAGCTATCTGGTAACCCTATGGTCACCAATGCTCCTATTACAGGTAGTTAGAGGATGGTATGGACATCCTCTACCGTGATACCCACCTTTATTACATCCCCATCCACCTCCCATCTTAAGGTGTTTATCAATCAATCCCAAAATCCCAATAACATGACTAATAGACCAACATTGATGGGGAACCTACACATATCAGATATACCTCCTAGACCCATGGCTATCAATCTAGCTCAATCTCCATATGAAAATATAACTAAAAAATATGACAACCAAGACACATCGACCAACCTTTGGAATCTTGGTCATCTCTAAAACAAAGAAATAATAAAGGAAGTGTTAGTTCCTCCATGGCATGTATAATCACAATACATTCTTTATACATCATTTGCTTAACAAAAAGCATAGCCTATTTGCTCTTACCTTATTCATTTTATCCTATTTATAGATTTATTGGTCCCTCTTTCCCTTTGGTCATTTCAATCCATTCTAGCCCTCTTTTGGCTTTTTACATGATTTTCCATGCTTGTTCTAGCTCCTTGGTTAACCTCGTTTGACCAAAATTTCCCTATTTTTGTCATAGTTGAATTCAAATTCCATGTCAGTCCTCTTATATTATCCTCCTTGGTACAAAGTTTTCATTTTATCCCTTACATATTAGTTACACTCTCCATTCTATATTTTTAGACTATAGATTACACTTGGTTAACCCATACCTACTAGGTCAACCATATGTATTCTACCCTATTTCATCTTACTAGGTCGACTTGGTCAACCTAGTACATTATGTATGTTGACCTAGTACATTTTTCACAAAATGTGTATTTTACTCACTTTATTCATAAAACCTTCTAACCCATTTCTCGTCTTCCTATTTTATACCCTAAGAATCTAAGTTTTCTCAATTTTCACATCTATAAATGATTAAAATCAAATTTTATTAAAAATTCACTTAATTCAATACAATTTTCAAAAACTAGTTTGAGATTCATAGTTGCATACCTATAGTGCACTTGATGCCACCTTTGTGTGTCCTCCTTATCTATCATGTCATTCCCTCACCATCCTATCCTTTTTTAATCTTAGAGTTCTATTTTCTCTCTTTCACAAATAAAAATGTCAAATGAATTCTATTTTTTCCCTATTTAAAACCACTTTCTATCAACTCAATTCATTCATTTTTTCTTAGGCAGATTCCTTGTTTTACCTTTATCTTTGTTTCTACTCATCTATTTTTTTAAATATAAAATGCATTAGAATAATGATTTCATAGAGATTATTTTAAACTATCATATGTCTATCTTCCAGATTTTTTGATTTTTCACTATTTTTGCACTAACTTCTACAGGTTCACCTAGTGTACTCTACATTGGACACCTTTATTTATTATAGTCTACTTATTTATCTATGACATTAAGGTAATTTAAAGGTATGTGTTTCTAAATATAGTTATTTCAATTATCTTATTTGTAACTTATTACACCATGCTTAGCGTCAACATTGTGTGTTATCATGTTTTCTTCTGAAGCACCATCCTGTGTTGCACTTATGTGACACGTGATGAGCTTCAGCTAGGGCATATGTATACACATAACATTTTTAACTTTCATTAATTATTGACACTTTTTATCCTATATAAACATATCATGTCTCAATATCTCTGAGTTCATGGCTTAAGGGGTACACTGGGAAACGGGTGGGTACACCATTGATGCTTCATAAGATTGTTACTCATTTTAACACTTGCTATCCACACTCTAGCCTATTGAAACCATTTAACCCAAGATTATTATTCTTAGTTATACCTATTCTTATAACTTTTTATTTGTTATCCTTCATTTCTTGCCTTAACACCCTTTTAACGTATTGATTGTGTTAGGTCAACTAGGTCGACCCAACATAATTTAGGGACTTTTTCTCTCTTTTGGTTTGTTTTCCTCTTAGCTAACCTAGCACAGACCTAGCGAGTTATCCCTAAAAACATGCTAGGTAAACCAGGTTAACCTATCATAACTGACATTCCTAAAATATTTTAACATAAGATACTACTATATATACAAGTTCATTTACCACCATTTTATAAGAGTGAAGAATTAAGTGAAGAAGTGTGAATGGACATCTTCCTATTGACCATTCTATTTGGGGAATAGATATTTGGGGTCCAATGCTTTATTTAGAGATCTAATCTCAGCTTGTGGATAAGTATTTTGGATGCTTGGATAGGTTATATAGCCTATAAATTATTTATCTTAGTTATCCTTACATACCATGATAATCTCTTCCAAATCACTTTGGCCAAGGGGACCATTGAGGCTCAATGGGTTTATCTTTAAAGGTAAGTATTCGTAACTCTATTCCTCCTTTGCAGTAGTAGATAGAAAGAGAATTTGTATTATCGTCTTTCATGTATTAGGATATTTTATACATTAATCTGAGTATATGTCTTTTATACATGTTTAGTTTAGTTATTTATTTGTTTTGTTTCTAATCCCCACTTTATGCCACAAAATTTTGTGTGCACTATATCACATTTGATTTTATTTTTATTAGATTAGTGAAATATTAAATCATAAGAATCTTTTAGGTTTGTTATGTGATTGTGTTGGACTATAGGATTTAGAACCTTATCTCACATGGTGTGTTGTGACAAGTAATCCCCTAATTAGGTATAGTATATCCTAACATTTTTCATGCTCCCACTTAAGATTTGTATGCTTCCTAATCAAAAGTGTAGGTATGCTCTATCTCATCTGATCTAGGATTGATTTATGGACGTGATGCATTTTTGATTCCATATAATTTGTGAAGCGAACATAAACTATGGGGATTAAACAAAAGGTCATAGCATGATATTAGTGTAGAGATATCTGACTAAATTCATGAAAAATACATTATAACAATTCAATATACCTATAAAAAACTTTCAAAGTTGAATATGGATGTAAGAAAGGACAACATGCTAAGGAAGAGAAGCTATCACTTAGCAATATCAACTAAATTCACATACACATTATAAAAATTCATACATAAGGTAAAATAGTTCATTATTTATTTCTTCAAGAATATAAATGAGTATAGATTTTCCATACTCAAGTGGAGGATACATTTCTAAGCCAAGGTGGCTCAATATATAACACAAGTGTGAGAGAAGAGAAGAATTATGCAAGAGAGAGAATATAGACAAGTGTCATGTAACTAAAGTAAAAGAGGACTTAGGAAAATATCATAATAGACTTATAAATCCATGTGTAACTCATCTTTAGATGCTCCATATCTCCAAGTGGCATGGGGGTTGAAATGCATGCTTGACACCTTAAATATATTCTTGAAACTCTCTTTCTTCATGACATGTTGAAGGATAAGTGGCATTATTAGTGATCAAATCAATTTATCATATTTTTTTTATCTCATATTGACACCTTTCAACTAGACCCAATAGGTTATCCTTGACCCATCACCTCTTTGTCTTGTAAGGTGTTTAGAGGGCTCTTCATCTCCTTAGGCCTATTTTGTACACAAGTGTCATAGCTTAGTTTAAATTACTCTAGCACATTTAAAGTTCATGTATGTCTTGTATAAATCATATTGGATCTAAATAAATCCATTTTAGGCCTTAAACTATCTCTAATAGGTCACTCTCTACCGAAAGCCTCAATTAAGCCTCCTTCGTTGTAGCCTTTTTTCTATTTATCTCCTTGTGTGGACATTTTATAGATCATAATGACAAAATAAATGAATATTATAGTACCCTCTATCCTCTTATAGTTCCATGTCAATTTTCATGAGTTGAATCTAAGTGGAAGTTAACTTTTATTACCTATCTCTTCTACCAATTAGGCCTAATTAGGCCTCTAGCCCTAAAAAGTGAATTTTGGATCTAACCTCCTCTTGAACTTATAAAAAATATGGTAACTATTTTATTAAATTTACCCATGTTAAAACCAGACTCCATGTCAAGTTTGGGCTTTTAGAACAATGTGCTTATAGCCAAATAATGAAATGGTAAAAGAACAAGCCCTTCACAATCCTATTTGGACTACCTTGTAAAATGGTGTTTATTCAGTCACTTCCATATGATAATGAGAAATGTTTTTAATTTTATTAGATTAAATAGGTCACATATGACCTCCTCTAATGATTTTCAATATTTTCCCTTCTTTAAACACCTACAAAACACAAGACACACACAAAAATATGGTATTTTGCACAATCCATATAATAGTCCATATAAATGAAGTACATATTCAAAACCTCCTTGGATACCTAAAAAAATAGAAGAGGTTTAAGGATCAAATTTTGTAATTTGATGTGCTTTTGAGGTCCATCTACATAAATTGGTCAATATCACTCTCTTAGGTAGCCTAAAAGTGCTTCAACTTCTTAGCGATTCATAAAGTTGGACATATGAATCTTCAAACCAATTCCAAAAAATTGAAGTAAATTAGGGTGAAAAACTTTACATAGGATAATAATTTCCCATAAAAATCCTCTTGATCATACCAAGTGAAACAAACTATCCTCTCTAGAGTTGTAAAAGGTCATACTATGAGTTTTGAGAAAGTTTGCAATTTTTAGATGGTTCTCTTGAGTTATTTTGGTCTCCAATGACCTCATTAAGGGCTATGCAGTCATCCTTGACCTATTCCAATCATTTTACAACCTCCATTTCTCATCAAATCTATATAACTTTTCATGTTTTAGACTTAGGGTTTTTAGGCCTAACTACCTACTTTACCCTAACTCATTATTTATTCCATTTGTTCTCTCTGTCACAAGTCTATGTTTTCAAAGAATTCTTATATAGGTTATTCATTGTATTCCTAATTTTATCTAAGGCTCATTAAACTTATATTGACCATTACTTCACCATTTTCTATTACAAGTCTGTATAGTAAGCCTATGTATACTACTCTTGATTGTAGGCATAGTTTATAGTGTCAGCCTATATCAAAGTGGATCAAAGAGTGATAAGCTCTATCAACCATGTTTCAATCCTTAAATTCTATATACACCTTTCTCTCTCTCAACAAATCAAGAATTATTCAAAATATAGACCTCAAGTAGAGATTGTGTGACTGTGTAGTTCCATTTAGGTCTAACCCCTATTTGGTACTTGTCCTCAAACTCCTATTTAGAAATATATTTAGTCTTGATGAATTTTTAAATCCAATTTTATTTTATTCAAACTTCAATTATCTTCAAGAACCTCTACTTTTCTACTTTAGTTTGAGATAAAATTGCATTGCCTATAATTTTTGTTTGAATATCTTGACTATGTTTGTGGATAAAATATGTTCAAAGATCCTTGTTTCAATCATTTTAATTCTCTAAGCTATTGATCAAGACATTAATTAGTTTATATTTAACCTTTAAAATATCCCAAAGGCTCCAAAACCAATACAATAATGTTTTCATGCCTCTAGTTGGATATATGCGAAAATTTGAAGAGTGTTGATTGAGTTTTAGTTTCATGACCTTTTATTATCACTGTATGAGTTCCCCAATGGATATGTTATGATATGATGGTTTTTTATGACTCTCCTCAATGCCTTGAAGACTAAAAAAACTCGTGAACAATGTTACTTAAGGTAAAATATTTTCTAATATTATCTAATTATTGGTGCTTGATAGGGCAATTGACTATGTATATAGTCTTGAAGTTGATATTGATTTCATTGTCAGACTTCAAGCCTTTAAAAGACACTTGATTTATGTTTTTGATATTTTTATCAAATACATATCAATATCTTGAATTTTTTTACCCCAACATTTTACTCTATCCCAATACTCATTCTCAATTGACTGTAGGAGTGGATTAGGATAAAATTAACTATGTTTATATCCTTGAATATATTTAAAACTCACTCCAAACCTATTTAATTATTATTTTATATCATTTATGGATTTTATAAAACCATTATCACCTCTAAATATCCTTTTTATATCAACCTCAATATCCAAGCCAACCTCACAACTGATAGGTTGTAGATGGCCATTTGGAAGTTTTGAGTATGACTATGTATGAAATGGACTTAAGATGACCTCTTTAAACCTACCTTGCCATCTTAAAATGTCAAAACCATTTCAAGGGTATTTTGTCATTCCCTTTCAGTCTTAGTGAGCCCTTCAAGACATCTTCAAACTATTGTGCTCACTAATCGTACAAACACATTCCACTCACAGAATCTAGTAAGTGACTGCATAAGAATTATGAGTGTGCAATATTGAATTTTAGAATTTATAAATTCATCATTGAACTCATAAAAATGATTATTTATTATTACATAATCTTTCCTAGTGAATTATAAATCCATTAACATCTCAAAACATCTTTAAATCATGTGTTCCTGTTTACATAGTCAATTATATAAGTAATGAATATTTTAAGTTAATGTTTGAAACATTTTGAGAATAATAAGTAATAATTTTATGGATTTAGATACAATTACCTCCATTTAAATACCACATATAACATGAAAAAACAACCATCAAGTTTTTGAAGATACACAATCAAACATTCAACAAACATTACTACGAAAATGTAGAACATAGTCCACAAAGAGTTAATTAAGAAATGGCCATGATTGTGACCTATTAACATTGACTGAATAATAATAAGTATCCTTATGTATTTATAGGATATTAAAGGGTAATTAATAATCATTAAAATTCATTAGACTACATGGATAACCTATGTAACATAGAAAAAATTCCAATTACTTCAAACCATGCATATGAGTCACTTTTCATGCCAAAATTACATCCAATTGTGATATAATGAGTACTGAGTTCATGGGATGCATATATAAACATATAAAAGTATATTATAATTTGTTTCATGTAGATAATATTTCAAAATTTGTTCTGGAAAGCTCAAGAAAGATCCTTATCATAGTTGACTAGTAGATTTTAGACCCTTAAATTCTTACTAATTGTTCATAAAGACAAGAAGAATAATATGATAAATTATGCCAAATTTTTTAATGTAACCAAGAATAAAATAAATTCCCAAAGTTTTAGGTTCCCACCTTCTCTGTCCTAGCCATATCGTTCAAACAACTTTTGCCTATGTGAGCTTGTGAAGGAGTCAATGGAGGAGAGAAGTTTTTTTTTGTAATTTTTAGATCTGTAACTTCCTTACAAGACTTTTTATAACATTTAGGATATTTAAGGATAAATTTTACAATGTTTTCACTTTCACATGACTTCAACATGTTTGTATAACTTCCTTTAACTCTTCAAAGTGGTATTGAACTCTAAGAAAACTAACTTTAGTTATGGTGGTTGAGTAACTTCTCAAAGATATTTGAAATGGGATAATTACTAATTTTTAAGCTATTGATATTTTAAAAACATGAATTTTATCTAAAAATCACATTTATATGCCTTTTTAACACATTTAAGTTAGCAAACGGACCTTAGAGTTTTTGAAACCCCATGAAATGTTATTAGAAGATGTTTTAGACATGAAATGACCTTAATAGACCCATAATCACCTATGACACATATTGAACATGTTTTATCTCTTAATTACACCCTTAGACTACTATATGAACTCAATATGAAATTACTTTAACTTCTCTAAACTAAGCTTAAATCATGCTAACAAGGTTAAATGAAGATTCTAGGGACCATATACGGTATCACATGACCATATGACAAGTTTTAATTTATAGGGGTGACCCAAAATTGACTTGGGGTCAAATTAGATCAACAATAATAATAGTATAATTCCATTTAGGTGAAAAACAATTTTTCAAAAAAATTCTTTCAAATTGTAGGCAAAAATTGTTTTTTGGATATGATTTTTTTCAAAAAAATTCAAATACCCCTTAAAATGACTAATATGGTGATAAAATAAGAATGGTGTATTTTGTATATAATTTTTTACAACTATAATGATATTATTTGATTATATGGACAAAACTATATTATATTTTAGAGCTTAAACAAAATAATTATAATTGAAATGAGATCGATTAGTTGTATGGCCAAAAAAAGAGAAAAAATTGGAGATTATCCAAAAAACTTAAATCATTTTATTTAACCTATTAAAAATTAAAATTAAAATTTATTACTAGATATTAAAGTTTCTAATGTATTACATAATATAAAACACATATTCCTATTATAAAAATTGATATAGAAATAAATGATGCATACACAATGAGCAAGGGAGACCATGTAGAAAAAATTCAACGAACAAGTATATGTATTAAAACTCAGCTAAAAGCATTGATGGACTTAAAAAAACCCTTAGATCTTGGCATAGGTATAGATTTTAAGATTCAATTCATAACAGTTATTAATCTTAAAAATAAGCTCATGATGATGAAATTATAGGAAGAAATATTAATGCCACCACTCTATTACCACTTTATTGTCCCCAAGATCCCATTAGGATTAGGTGTGATCATATAATTTACAAAAGTAAATATCCCTAGTTTTATGAGGTTGCTATAAAAATTAGAACTAAAAATTTCTTTGATACCATATGATAATATCTTGAAAAAAATTATAATGATTTGTAAATGTTTGAAATTATATTAGTAAATAAATAAAAGTTGACTAATTATAATAAAATAATGTATCATTTCATGAAATTTTTTGTTGGTCTCTTTGAGGGGAAAATCCTTTGAGAAATATAAATTAAATAAAATTCATAGATGACTTATCACTAGTCTAAAATATTATTTATAATAATTATATAACTACTACTTTTGATGAATGTGGCATTATTATAATGGCCACCAAACCCCACTATGCAATTTTGATTGGCCACCAAACCCAGATAGATGGTTAGGATTAAGGGTCATAACATAGTGATTGATGGTTTTGGATAATCTACATATTAGAATAATAATTAATGGGGGGAGTCAATAAGTCCTCAAAAAGTCTTACAACTTTAGTTTATCATTCATGAACTATCAAAGCAATATAGTCAACTAGAAACAAATCAAGAACCATTTATATGAGCATGAGAGAAGAGAAAAACACATAGAACACTTATTTGAGTGGGAATAACTCAAGGGTAATAAAACCCAATAATAATTTTAGATGGAATATAGTATTATAAGATAAATACTAATCTCTAGTGAAGCACCAACTCCACATGGAGCACCAAGCCTAACTAGTCAAGCACCCACTCAACTAGGCTTTAGCAAGCACCAAATTGCATGGAGGCACCAAAAACCTAGATGAATCCATAAAAACTCATCCACATAAATATATTGATCAACTTAAAAAAAAAATCATAAAATATATGATTATCATCTTATTTATCTCCTCTCACTCTTTTATCCCTCTCAATTTTCCTTCTAGGCTTCTTCGCTCAACTATGTCTCTTCAAGATAGATTAGGTCATATTAATTTAATATTCATATATAATACCCAAATTATATATTAATTAAAATTTGTATATCACCATTATGATTGTATAAAATACCTCTTTCATCTCTTTAAAGTGTTTTATCTTTCACTTCTATTCATTCATTACTCTAACTTTTCAAGAAGGCCTATTAGGCCTTGTTCTTATAGTAGGCTCTTTCTCATACATATCTTGGTCAGATAAACACACTTTATCACTTATATTTTCCATAAAATATTCCATGTGTAATTATAAAAACATGAATCAATCATTACATTAGGTTATATATAGCTCAAATAGACCAAATCCTTCTTTAGGCCTTAAGGAGACCTAACTCAATTAGGCCTTCATTAGTACACATTACCCTTTGATCTCCTTGGATCAATTTCAAACAATAAAAATTATATGAAAAATTAATATAAAAATAAAATAAACCCCCATTTATTTCATATTAATTCCATCAAACATTTTAGCTCCAACAACCACTTCAAGCACATCATTAGCATTATTCACATTAGACCTTCATACACACAGAAAGGTCTCTCTTGAACAACTAAAGACAAAATTTTATCTAGCCACAAAAAAATTATAATAAATAACATAAAAATAATATCAAATACCTCAAAACATTCATTAATTGCATTATACTTCATCACATAGGGAAAAAGGACTCAAAAATACTCCTACAACTTGCTCACTTGAAATTGTCCATTTTATTTAAAGCATAGTCATGGTGAAAATGAACTTTAACACCTATATGACCAATTTAATATAATTATTATTTAATTATATTATAATATTACATATATAAGCCATATTAAAGTATAATATCATATAGTCTAGTGGCAACTATTGGTCTTATAGACCAATTTGTTGACTTTACCACACACAGACCTTATCTTACTAAGTCAGACAAGTCAACTTGTGAGAAATTTTTTAATATATTAATTTATATAAAAACATTATAAAAAACATGAGAATATCTTAAAATTCATAAAAAACATCTCCATGCACTTATTTTCGTCACCATTTGATGATAACCCATCCCTAATCATTTTCTCAGTACTACCTAGATTTCTCACTATTTCCACCATTAGGCCTTTTAGTGATTGGCTAACTTGGATGATCAGTTTAACATTATTATATGGTTATAAATTTTCCATAAAAAATCATGGACATGAAACATGAGTAAAAAACTTAATCCTCCATCCATTTGCATACTTTGACTTGGTCAACTCTAATTGTTACAATAAATCTCTAAGAAATGTGCACTTTCTTATATGATCTACTCACACCCCTAAAAACTCAGTAACACCTATAGGTTCCTATAAAAATTGAATACAAAATAAAATATTTTTATTGATCATATAAATACATTATGGGTACTTTTGAATCATATATTCAATAGTGGGTCCTTATTAGGGTTCTAAGATAGTTTAACTCTATTTTCCTTCTTAACAATCATTCATAAAGTATATCCCCTCATTTCAAAAACAAATGCCAATAGTTTGATCTAGTACCCTTAACTATATACCATTAACATCGTAGCTTCCCTTTCAGATGTTTAAAGAGCTAATTAGCATAAAAAAATCCTTCTGAGGTTGAAAACCCTTCATGTTATGCATTTAAGAGTCCTAAAAACCAGTTTTCATGCCCTTTCCTTCAAAATATGAAATTAAACTCTATGAAAACACTTGAAACAACATTACTTACTTCTATAAATGTTTAAAAAATCTTAAACACATTTAAATCTTATGATGATCCCTAATTTTTCCATACTCTCTCTCTTTACTCTTTAGACCTTATCATGAAAACCAAATTAGGCCTTAGAACTAACCTTAATTCCTATTTACATGTAATATTAAATTCACTAACATAATAAATAAACCTATCTCATGCTTATACACATACATACATCCTTTACATGCCTTGAAAATAGACCATTATACCTCATTAGGCCAGGCAGGGTCTAGAAGTGATCTAGTTACAAACTTGATTTGTAGGTCCTACCACTATAGGTTCACCTTGAGACTTACATGAGTGATAAAATGCCTAATATACATGATAATGAAATATAGTAAAACCTCTAATGCTTATGTTCATTAATCTCACCATGACATCATGACCCTTCATGCATAATACTAGGAATCCTATGCACATACCTTCTCAAGTCACTTACTAGGCTCAAGAACTTGACAAATTTGAAAAAAAAGAACTTACATGATGACCTTAACATCAATAATTAAGTCATAAAAACATATAAAAATCATGTATTACACTTTCAAAATCACTAAAACACTGATAAATATTATCTCTCATAGTTACATTCTTTAATGACATAATGAAGACCTTTCTCAAGAACCTTTGACATCAATGAAAACATCAATGCCAAACCTCAATAATATGAAGAAGGTTGAAAAATATCTCCCCTTGTCATTGATGGTAAAATACACTAAAAAATGATCATTTATATCTCCCCACTCTAGTATTTCTCCCCCTTTGACATAAATGATAAAGTGATGTCTAGAACTCCTTGGATCACACTAATTGCAACCAAAACACTCAACAAATAGGACTATGTGTTTATGAGACATAATAAAAACATGATCCCAATATCTCCATGCATAAGTTATTGTAAAAACTCACCTATAATTGGAGCTAATGATCATGATTATCTTCCCTTACGTTATTGTCTTATTCAATGATTGCTAAGGGTAGGAATTACACTTAATTCATGTCTTAGGTGTTCAAATGTTACCTTTGGAAGTGGTTTGGTCAAAATGTATACAATATGATCTTGTGTAGAAAAATATTAAAGTTTAAATTTTTTTTAATTAATTTATCTCGTAGAAAATGATATCTGATAGGAATGTACTTGGTCCTTAATTTCATGATAGGGTTTTTTGATATGTTTGTATCACTTGTATTGTCATAATAAATAGGGATAGGAGCATCATAATCCACCTTGTAGTATTCTAGGGTCTAGCTCATTCATAGAAACTAAGTGAAAAATGATGCTACTAAAATGTACTTAGCCTCACAAATGGATAATTTTACTAATGGTTATTTCTTGCTAATCCATGAAACTAGGCACCCACCTAAGAAGAAAGCTCCTACACTAGTACTCTTCCTATTTGATCTGGATGTTTTGATTAAATTATGGTTTTAAATTGTTCTCCCATTGTAACTCCTCCACTTTTCCCAATTTAAAAATATTAAAAATATCCTATTTTATTTCTTTAATTAAACCATTGGATAAATACCAAGCTCTAAATTTGTCCATTCTCCACACTCGCAAAGATGGCCATTTCATGTTTTTATTTACCAATGAATATTTTAAAAAACAATACATGGGATATATTTTAAAATTTTTACCCCAATTTATTTATCTCCCACATTTACCTTCCCATTACCATGTATAAGTCCACTTAAAATGGCATGGGGGTGAGTTTGATTTACATAGATATGTTTTAAAATTAAATCAAAAAAAAATATTCACCCCATTTTAGTGCTCCCACATGGAAAGTTATGCATGGTATTTATTTACCATATACATGGTTTTAGTGTTTTAAATGGTATTTTTAACTATGAGTTTACAAAGATTGGTGTGTAATTAACTAGGGGATATGTTTTACTTAAACTAAAGTCAAAACGTTATCCTCATGTCTTTTATGATTGATGGTTTTGGTGGGGAATATAATGTTTTATGGACTTTGTTGTAATAAACTTTTTTTGGCATTCAACTCTTAAACTCAACATGCACACCTTATTTATCCTTACCTACCTTTTTAATCTCCACATTGGTCTTCCACTTGTGTTTGGTATGGTTGGAAAGTTAAAATGTTATGTGTTATAAGGATAATGGTTTGTTTTTAATAAACTCTTTTCCATGCATGCTTATCATTATTAATATTATTTCCACTATTTATTCCATTTTTCAATGGTTTTAGAGGGAAGTTATATTATTTTGGTGAAAGATAATGGTACATGGAAAGTGGTTGTGATATTTATTTTTAATAAACAATGTTTTGGCATGATTTAACTTGGTGCCTTTTCTTTCCTTCCAAGTAGAATTCTATCAACTCTAGTTTTAGTAGTAATGTGGAATTTTATTTATGGGAAGTGTTTTGATAAATTAAGTATGTCATTTTAACATCCCCTAAATTATGGGATTTTATTCCTTCTATTTTCATGTAGCCTATCTGAAGTTTAAACATATTTTGGGAAAATGAAGGTTATTAGCCAATATTGTCTATTAACAACTTTATTTAATTTTATATTATAGATGATGATAAGAAGATAGATAATAGAGAGAGACAGAGAATAGAGAAAATGCAAATTGTATTTACAGGGGTAGAATTTTGATATAATTAGTTGAGGCCATTTTACCTATTGGAGAATGTTTTTTAATTTGTATAATTATAGAGAGGGATTTGTAAAAGTATAAGGTAGTTTATAAATCTTCTGAGAGTGTTTTTCCTCCTTGAAGAAAGAGAAATTGTCCATTTCAGAGATATATATTTCCAGGTGATCATTTTAAAAATGAAGAATGTCTGTGATCTGAGATTTGAGTACTTCAGAGGTTGATCAACCAATTGAAATTTATTCAAGTATGTAACTTTAATCATTGTATTTACATCTTATTTATATGGAATGGTTTTAATGAACCTAGGGACGTAGCCATTTGGTGAACCCGATAAACAAATCTTCTATGTCATTTTTTTAATTTCTTCTCTATGATATGAAATTATTTCAATTTCCTTAATTAAATTATGGGAATGTTTATAAATTAATATTTGGATTTAATTAAATGGAAATTGGAAATTAATATTTAATTTTCATCCTATCTAAGTAGACTGTAAACTTATTTATAAGCTTGGATTATTTGCACAAAGGATAAAAATATTATTTGAATGTGTTATCTAAAAAATAAAATCATAATGAGTTTACAAAATACTCATTCAAATTTTTTTAGTTAATTTTACTTTAAGATTTAAATTAAAGTCAATTCTTTTGATTTTAATTAAAAATTATAAAAAATATTTATTATTAAAAAATCCATTTTAAATAAAAATTATTGATTAACAGGGGCTAATTATTGTTTATGAATCAATTTGGTATCAGAGCAGTTAGAATGCAGGGATTAGATTTTGATTGTGTGAAAATTTGAATTTAATTTTAGTATTGGTTAGATTATTTATAGATGTATTATTTATTCCATCCATATTATTGGAAGTACATGTTGTTTACAGGAATAAGAAACCATTGTGAAGTTGTCTAAACAAGAGAAGCTTGAGGTGCTTGAATCATATAATCAATAGATCCAAGAAGAAAAATCTCTCTTGAGATCAAAATTATACTCCGTGGAAGAGGAGATTGAAAATTTGAAATATGATTTTCAGACCAACGATGAGATCTTGACAAAGTTTAATAATGGTGAAAGAGTAAAGGAATTGCCTTCCACATCAGATGTAAAAACAATGACAAATGAATACACTATAAGTAAGTCATCATGTAGTACTTCCTCTCATTCAATTTTAGATATTAATTTTGGTGTTTTTGAAATACACACTAAGGTATTGGGTCTAAACTATTAGATAAAATGGGATTTGAAGTAAGAGGACTTGGTAAAAATGGACAAGGCATAACTAACCCCATATAGGTAGAGGATAGACCTCAATTTTTAGGTTAGGGGTATACTGGTGAGTAAATGGAAATTAGATAGAGTTGTAAATCCATATAAGGAAGACAAGATTATGAATACCAAGTGTATAAGGCACTATTTTTTTAGAATAAACCATCATAGGTGGATGAGAGGTGTAAGATAACTAGAAGAAGAGGCATTGATATTTCACCTCCTCTTTCTTACACAACACATAACACTAATAATTTGGTAAATTATAAAACTTCTAAGGCACTATTTTAGTTTGAAAAATATGGATATGATACATAGAAAAAGTGGTATAATTTTCCTTGTACTTTGTATTGGTTAATTATTCATTTTATTGTTTATTATTGGAAGAGAAAATATCTAATAAATAATTTATTTCCTTTTATGAACTATAAGGTAGGTGATAATGATAATTTAGAGGTGAGAAATGATAAACATGTTTCCTCATCCAAGAAGAAGGACAAGAGGAAATTTTGCACTCATTGTCACAAGAGTGGACACAAAGATGAGAAATGTTGGAAACTTCAACCATCACACTATCCTAAACTTGGTAAAAATTCCAATGTATATTTAAATTATGAAATTAAGGATTTATTATCATAGGATTTTTGGTCTAAATAATCTTGTAGTTTTTGTGGATTAGATAATCACTGCATTGTCTTATGTTGGAAAAGAAAACCAGTTAGTAGGATATCTATGTTTTGTGAGAAATAAATGGGTAATAATTATTTTACTCGTTTTAATTTAAGTGGTCATGAAAATGATAAATTTTGGTTATTTCATCCACAAATATGTCCTAAGTATTGCAAGAAGACATCCATAAAGAATGTTTCATCCATAAGAAGAAAGGAAGTTGTTTCAAACCCACCAATTTCAGAAATAAAATAAGAGAAAGATCACCTCTCTACTGATTATCCATAATTGACTCCATTTTTGATTTTGATGGTAATGATAATTTATTTTCCAATGGTAATTTTTCATAGTTATGGTATTAATTAGCATACATATGGTCAAAGAATTTTTGGAATTTTAATAAAAGGAATATATTTTGGTTTTGAACAATTTTTGAACTACCAACTGTGAGGAAATTTGAGTGATATGTTTATCATACTTGGATTATTTTCTCATGTTTATGGTTTTTTTAAGATCTATTTATTATCATAAATAATTTTTCGAGTTCTTAATGCATTGGTAAAGGAATTAACTCATTTCTAAAGTTGGAGATATTACCAAATGATTTAAGTTTGGAATTTAGTTTATTGGAGTAACCTATAAAGAAAAGCCAAGGGACAGGGCTATCATACTTGGATTATTTTCTCACATTTATATTTTTGGAAAGACATCATTTTCAAACCTTGAAAACAATATATGCATATTATATGGGGCATGATCAATATGTCTATTTTGGGAAAATTTGCATTTAAGTATATATGTTGTCATTTACATTATGAAAATTAAGGCTTATAAAACCCTTTTCAGGAACCATTTGTAATTATAATAAATTATACACACTTTTTGTAGCCATGTATGATATTTGGACATTTATTTGTAACTAAAAAATGTATTTAAAATTATAATGTATATTTATTACATTAACAAATTGGTTTGTAGTTGCAATTGGTGATCATTTTCTAGTGATTGGCAGATTCACCATTTTGAAGATGTGATATTTGACCAGGTAGTTTGCTTTTATCTAAAATCTAGTGTTGGGTAGTGTTAGATAAACATAACCCCACTTTATTGATTTTGAAAATGGGGGACCCTTTTGAATGTTTAGAAACATCTGAACCTTGAAATCTTGCTTGAAGAGGTTATGTTTTTTAGAATATGAAGATCATCCATTTGAAAGGGATATGCTTTATACATGATTAATGATAATGATTATGTTTTTGGACTAACTTTGATAATGGTTTGTCTTTGAATATTGAATTTTATATTACATAAATAAGGTTAGGTTTCCCTTGCAGAAAACCCTAACTTTTGAATTGAAAAGTTGGAGGGAAGACTTATTAGAGTTTCCCAAACAACTCAACTTATGAAATTCAAAAGTTGGAGGGAAGACTTATTAGAGTTTCCCAAACAACTCAACTTATGAAGTTTATAAGTATCTAGACCTAGTCAAGTTTTTTTTACACCTTTGATTATTCAAGTTTTCTAACCTTCTCTACATTGGGGATTTTTTAATTAAGTTGCTTATGTTCATAAATTTGAAGTCTTCTTTCTAAATAACCTCAAGGACCTCTATGCTAAACTTAGTCAGGATTTGGTTAACCCATTAATTGTTTAGTTTTCTTAAGCCCTCATACTTTGGTGTCTTGTTTATCAGTTACTTACCTATATAAGTCAGACATCTTGGACTTAATGAATATTTTTAGCTTATTACTTATTTAAACTTCATGTATCTTTGTAGGTCTAATGTCTCTCACTATCTTGTAGATCTAATTAGATAGTGAAAATTAAATGCAAGTAAATAGGCCCACGTAAACACCCAAGTACCCTTTGGAATCTTGATTTTAAGGAAATTTCTTGAAGTGACCCTTCAGAGTTTGTTGAAGTGTCCCTTCTAAGGGTTGTCTCAGTCCACTTTGGTAGAAAGTGCCCTTCGAAGAAATTATTTTGGGAGCTATTTATTGTAGACATTGTGTCTGAAACAAATCAACCCTTCAACTTTTTTTTAAACATACCCTTCAAAAAAATTGGTTAAGACACTTTCTTCATAAAGTGGCCCTTCAAAAAATGTTTAAGGAAAACTATGTGAAGTCTTTTTAGGTTCCTTGTTTTATGCATAACCCTAATATTTTCTCTTTACAGGGAGAAATCATTGATGAGTACATGGATCAAAATCAATGTCATGTGCTTTCTCATAGATCCAATATGATACTACAAAATTTTTGAAGACTTTTCAATGTATTATAACCCTAAGTCCTAGAAAAGGGATGCATTTCTCAACCCTTAAAAAAACCCCATGTGTTTTTTTTAAACATAAATAGACCTAGTAGAAGATTTTTAACCTATGTCATATCAAAGATTAGATCTCATTAATTCATGTGTATGTTCATAGATATGATGGTTCATACTTCATCACATAATTTGATTTGATGGTGTGAAATGGCTAAAGGCTTACAACCTAGTCAAAATTTAAGTAGCCAATCAAGAAAGGACTTAAGGGATCATGTAGCTTGAAGACTTGGACATATGGCCCAAGGAGCATGCTTTCAAATTAAATAATAATGTTTTATTCAACAAAACATGACCATAAGGATTAATAATAAGACCTTGAAGTATATTAGATGATCTTAAATTTGACAGCCTCACACCCATCATTTAATGTTTATGAGAACATTTTTGATGTTCACAAGGATGTCAAATTTAAGATAGTCTAAACTTTTAGCCTGGCAAAGGGATGTATTTATTGACCCTTTAAAATGTCCCTTTTATTTTTTAGCATGAAAACTTATTAGAAGACTTTTAACCTAAGTTTTTATTCACCTCAAATCTTGTTAACTCATTTGCAACTTTACAGATTTGATGGTCTACACTTCATCATAGGATTTTATTCAATGGTGTGAAATGGCTAAAAAATTTTCAATGAGGATAAAGCATAATGAATGTGACCAATCATAAAAAAATTCATGGATTGAGATCAATGGATCATGTTCACTTATAGATCCAATCTAATGGTATGAAATGAAGGAAACTTTTAAAGACTAATGACTAGCTTCTGAAAGGAATTTCATGACAGTAATGCAAGAAAATTTATGAATTCTCCACCTCCACCATTAAAGCTATGAAAAAAATTAGTTTTCCAACATAAATCCCTAATTATTACCTAATTGAATAACTATTGGATTCAAAAGAGCTAAAAATCACCTTGAGAAGAGCTAAAAACACTCAATGACATCACGTAGTCTAAGGGAAATTAACTAGTTGGAAGAACATGGCTACTACTATAAAATAATGGAGAGATAAAGCTCAGGTCTATTTGTCTATGGATACTAAAGGGATATTTTACAAGGATATAGAATTGGATGTGGGAGCCTTAAACAATAGTATGAAAAATTGGTCTAAAATCATCTTTGCAATTGACGTCTTACAACCCTTAGCACCAAACGAGGAAAAAATTAAAATAGTTTAGAGGAGAAATGAAGATTTGGTAGTAATTTATATTTTTGGGATTCACCTCATAGCTACCAAACTAGAGGTACTCCATTGTATCGATATCCTAGCTCCTATGTTCATTAATTGTAGAGTAGATAGAGACTAGATAATAAAGGAGGGCACATCAAATAGGGTTGTTCATATAGCACCAGTAGATTTTGAAGGATATCATAAGATTTCTAAGACTCACATATACCTCCCTAAAATCAAGGAATGGACCATTAATAATGACTTAGATAATATCGTAAGACCATGGCTAGATAGAGGAACACATGTAATGATAAACCATGTTGGTAAAATCCCAATTGTACAATTCCAGGAAGGGATTAGAATCATCATGAGTTTGTTGAATAGGGGTTATGGAGTATAAATCACATCCTATGTTGACCCCAAGTGGGTCTCCTATGTGTATTTCATGATAGAAGAGAAGATGACTTCACCTATTAGAGAAATGATAACTATCCACATGGGAAGGCAGTTTAATGGAATTAAAAGGAAAACTAGTTAGCTATTCACTATGATGTCCTAATTTATATACTCCTTCATGGCTTCTACCTACTTCCATAACATCATGATTGGTCCCCTCATAACAAGATTACCATTTATCACCATTACTCTAAATTACACATATTCAAGTATAGAGACAACATGCAATTCATTTTTGATTGCATATATCCCACTCTAGTTTGGATAATTACTAGAATTAAAATACCTAGGGTTTCCCCCCTCATAAATTAGTGTTTAGAGCCTATTGGTGACATATGTCTCTATCCTAGTTATACATTCATCAAAATTGAAGGTTTTCAGAATCAGCCCTATAGGCTACTAATGCATGTTCCAATCAAGATGGTCAAGTAGGAGATAGCTCATAAAATACTTAATGGTATATACCATGTATGAATACAAAATAAGAAAGTAATCCTACATCTCTTCCCATTTTTGATTGGGAAGACAATGATACATGGATGGAAGCAATTAGAGATCTTAGCAAGGAATAAAGAGGCATTCTACATCAAATTAAATGACCTCAATACATGGGATCCAAAGGGAAATGTGTTCACCCATCCAAAATACAATAATCTACCTACATTACCTTATAAACATCAATTGGTTCCATATGACCACTTATACACAAAGGAAACCAACTTTGAGGAAGTGCTAGCTAGGTTCAAGCAACATGGGTTTAAGCTTGAACATAGATTACAAAGTGAAGAAAAACCATCAAGAGAAATGTTGAAAATGAATCCCTTGAAATAATACTTATTACCTTTCACTTTGGGTCCACCATAAGTGCCTGAAGGTCCACCTCAATAATAGCAACTACCACAACAACAAGTGCCCAAAATTGAAGGACCTAGTGAGCAAAAGATGGAACATAGGCCAAGAGAGGGACCTTCTACCTTAGCCTTGCCTCAAATACCCCCTTACCTTGTGGAATACCTTGATATGATTGCCTTAAAACATTATTAAAAATTGGAATAAGTCTTCAAAGACCTTGTAGATGCATATGGGTTAGACAAGGAAGGAGATGAAGATGAAGGAGCCATAACTAAGGTGGCACTAATTAAAGGTCCTCAAGCTAAAGAGAAAGACAAAGGTAAAGGAGTTACCTTATATTTTTTCCCTATGACCAAAATAAAGAGGGATATAGATATGGATTTGGTGCCTAAAGCCCTAAAGAAACCCAAGTGGATTCACCCAACAAGTGAGGTAAAATTCTTGAGTGATGAATTTCCTGTACATGGACCTGTCATCCTTGACTAGTTTATCTATGTGAAGTTCCAAAATATACCATCTCAAATTCATTCATGGTCTTTGAATATCACTACCAATGTTGAACTCAATGATGAATTCCAACCTTGGATATTAGAGCTCATGAAGGAGCAAGAAGAGAGGAGAATTATTGAGGCTACAAAGGAGAGTAGAAAAAAAATAAAAAAAATCATGGAAATCAAGTAGGGCTAGTCTCAAAACACTATATGATTAAAATATTTCATAAGTATAGCCTAAGGTATAATTAAACTGGTACTCCTAGATTGTATAAAGTCACTACAAAGAAGGCAATCATTGGAATTAAAGAGTTCACTCTTTAAAGAGTGGAACCATTTGCAAGACTCACTCCAATCTATGTCCAGGTAGTAGGGGAGCACCCCATTCATCAAGAATTTATTTCATGTCTTGTGGAAGCCCAATTAGTAATGGTTATGGTGGGAATTTAGGGAATGAATCAAATAATATTAAACTTGAATAAAGATAAGAAAGACTTGGAGGTACAAGTCTCACTATCAGTTCTAGAGGACTTATTAAAGATGTTATATAAGTACCTCATATATGCCTTTGAATGTTTAAAATCCATAAAAATAAATATTAATACCTTGGAAATTCAAGCTAATAAGGCATAAAAATTGATACAACAATGGTGAAAAATGAAAGACCAAGTGACAAAGTTGATCAAAGTACATGCCACCAAGAAACCCTTAGATTTCAAGATCATTAAAGAAATCCAATTGAATGCCATTTAAGGGATCCTAGTGGATAAAATATAAGAATTAATTTCATGGTAAAACAAGGATAATGACTTCATAGAGGAAGATAAGGATTTGGTCAATAGAATTGAGAAGTTACTAAGAACCTTGTTGCTGACCCGTTCTCAATCTATTGCCACCGGCCCAATGCATGACATGGAATTCTAATAGAGAGTCCAAGCATTCATCCAAGGCATCAAGAATGATAGCTAGAGATAATAAAAAAAGACAATTCAAAATTCTTTAATGTCATCCTCACCATAGGGGAGCATAATATAGAGGCAATGTGCATACAAGAGGTCGCCATCAGAAGTGATAAAGAATATGATACATTGGTTGAATAGGAAGAACAGAGTCTAATGAAGTCCACATTGGATTTTGAGTTAATCAGATAAAAATACATTAGGGTGAAAGGCATCCTTTAGCCTAAGTGATCAAGGTGGCCCATTAGCCCTAGAGCAAAGTCAAGATTATTATTTTGTAAACTATATATGTTATTTTTTTAGCATATATTAGTCTTTTGATCTAATAGGCACCTAATGGACATAAGTACTATAGATTTATTTGTAAAAGGATAGTTTTACTTACCTCTTTTGAAATTTTTAAAGAAAGATGACTGGTATACTACCTATGTCTTATATAAATAGGTAAGTGTTACCATTTGTAAAAGGAGAGATTTTGAGAAAATTTTATACTAGAGTAATTAACACAGTTTGAATTCTAGAAATATTGTCTTGTATTACCTTATATTTTTTATACTTTATCTCAATTATAGGTAGATGTATTAGATTTTAATATTTATTTGATAGATGAGTTTCATCTTATGTTCATGAGGTTTTTGGTTTGTGTTGTGCTATACTAGTTAAATAGTTCCAAGTTTACTTTGGTTTTATTTACTCTACATTCAAATGTTCTTATGATATTTAGATTAACATAGAAAAACACTTTAAGTAATCTTAAATTTTACTCATGATCTTTATATTTCCTTTGAATCTTGCATGGTCTTTGGTGAAGCTTGAGTTTATGCTATGTTCCATCACTGATCAGTTAAATGTATGCTCAAATTAACTAGAACTTTGTTATTATGTTTGAGATAAATGATTTCAATAAATTTTATTCTCTATGTTATCCTACCATTTGATTATTTTTTTTAAATCAATTATCACTTTAGCTTAAGATCATTGTAAATATCCACTTAGATTAGCTTAGGGTTAGAAATACTGACTAGGAAAAGTACAATATTGAAAAGACATAGACCCTGGTGGCTCCCAACTACCACATCAAACAAATTTTGTGGGAAGCTCTCATAATTTATCAACTATTCCACCATAGACACACTACTTGTCACAAAATACAACTCATGCCTTCAATTTTTTTAATCCTAAAATGAGAAGTGTTCATCAATACTAAGGAACACTTTGATGAGCAATTGGAAGCATTAACAAGAGGTATTTCTTCATAAGTATTGTTGTTTTATTGGTTAATATTAGAGGATATTTACGTCCTTTATAAATATATTTTCTATGTGCATGTTTTATTGCTCATCTTTGCACTTAGTAAGTAAAATATCCTTATTCTTTATAAAGTTTAGTTCAAACTTTGGTAAGTATGCCTTTAAGTCATAGAATTTTTGACATTTGCGGTTAGGATGAGTTTAGTTTGGTTAATATTGGTGTTGTTTTTATTAAATTCATGTATTATTCATTATAAGGATGCAAAGGATGGTCATCTTTGCATGATTCAACACATCTTTGATCTAATTCAGTTAAAGATTGTCCTTTACATTTTCATACATAAATCTTTGCAAATTAATCTTAGTGTGAATGTTATTTGTAATTTTTTGTAAATTAACATGTTACACCATAATTCAAAGTAGGATTATTAGTTATAAAGTTGGAATTACCCAAAATTAGGACTAGATCTCATTTGGAAATTAGGGAACCTTTACTTGAGCTTGTGACACAATGACAAGATAGAAGAGACAAAGGAAGGCATAGATGTTTTAATTCTTTACCCTCATCACCCCTTCAAGGAATCACTACACTCAATCTTCAAATATATATGTCTTCACTTGGTAGTTATCCTATTAATGCTCTAGGTATAGTACATGATTTAACATGAAATCTAGAGAAATATTTGCCTATCTTTAGTTTAACTCGTATGGTCACTATTGAGGAACATGTCAAGTCATTTAAAGATGATTTAATTCTCTTAAATGTCATTCATGAGGATGTATATTTTAGTTTATTACCTCTTACCTTTAAATATGCTACCTATGAGTGGTTCTTAAACCTCCCTGATAATTGTATCACTTCTTGGAATGACTTTGACACCATATTTATTGATCAATTTAGGAAGATAATTAGCCCCTATGTCATATATCATCAGTTTACTATCATCAAGAGAGATTTAAGTGAGCCTATTAGGTCTTTTAATACCAAATTTCATAAGATGTTAAGCAGAACCATAGATCCTTATAAGCCTAATGAACTTTTGGCTTTAGAAATATACAAAGATGTTATGGATCCCATGACTTCTATGTTTATGAAGAGAACCCTTCTATCTCTTACCACATTAGCTCAAGTTTATTTAGAATCAGTGGTCATTAGTGACCAAATGCATCCTCAAGGGAAAATCGCTTACACTATTCCAAATATGAACCCACAAATGCCAAACTTGAACCTTTTCCCAGCTAATGACTAGAATACTCTAGCTCTAAATCAAATACAAGCTCTAATTGTCTTGCCTACTAATCATGTTACTCACAATTAGAACTTAGGTTTATTAGGTTAGAAAAATACTAATATATCTGAAAAAAATAGTCAAAAGGCTCTAATACTAGTCAACACTATTAACAAAAATCAAGCTCAAACTTCTGAAGCTCTAAAGAATGAAAATGAGTCCATACTCAAGATGGTCTAAAACTTAGTACAAACTTCTTATAATTATAAAAACAAGTTGGTAATGCTAACGACATCTCTAAAAGGAAATTCACCTTCCAAAATTTTAATTGACCTAGAAATAGATTCTAGAATGATAGCTTTTTTAGCATCAATAAAGCTAATGAGACTCTTCATCTGGCAAAAAGACTATGGACATCAATCTCATAGATATTTCCCTACCTAATTATTATAGAGTGCATGCCACTTCTAAACATGGTGAGATATATTGTATTGAATTATATAATAATTTTGAAGCCTTCTAGGAAGAGCTTGACATATTTGAGGTTATCCTAAATAAGGACAATACTACTAGTACTTTCATATCTAAAGCACAAGATCAAGTACACATGGTGGAGACCTTCCAATTTCCTTTCCAAAAATATATGAGCCTAACAATATTCTTGAAGAAAACCAAGCATTTAAATTATTACTAAAGACTTACCCTCTAAGGAATAGGGATAAAAAACAACCCTTGACTACTTTTAATCCTCCCAATAACTATGGAACTGCTCTAGATACATCTTCAAGGAATGATCTTGAGCCACCCAAAGGTAGTTCTTCTAAGCCTTTGTCTAAATATTTGAATAAAAATAGATAAAATATCATTGAGGACATGAATAAAATCAAGGCAAATATTAGTCTACATGAACTAACATAGATAATTGAGTAAAGAGGCCTTCTCTTGGAATCCTTGTTTAAGAAGCATAGAAAACCACCAAAAATGACATTGGTAGTATAACTATGTAAGTGGAAAAAGTAGAGTCTCCACCCTTTTTTGTTGTAGTCAGAGTGTTTGGTAAGAATGTCCATAACTATCTACTAGATTTAGGAGTTTTAGCTAATATTATGCCAGCTATAATTTGTGAGCAACTAGGATTGAACGCAATCAAGTAGGATAGAGTACTCACACAACTGGATAAATCAAAAGTCAAAGTCATTAGAGAATTGCTTAATGTGGATATTTAATTGGCAAGTGAACCTAGAGTTCAATAGTTTATTGACATTCAGGTAGTAGACATCCCTAGTGCTTATGGGTTACTTCTAAGTAGGGAATAGACCAAAGCTTTAAACAGGTACATGTCTACTAACTATTCTCATTTTTGGTTTCCATGGAAGGGTGTTATTAATAAAAGAAGGGTTGAGAGAGAGCCAAGGATTAATCATATGATAACTAAGTATAATATAGTTAATGAAAGGGTAAACTTCTCTGATTTTGATCTTAGAATCTTCACCTTATAAATTACACAAAATCGAAATTCTAAAATGTCTCCTCTAATGCCTAGATTATGGAAGTTACATGTTGACAGAGCTAGATGCAAATTGGGATTAAGATCTAGCATTATACTATTATACCCTATAGAAAAACACTACCATGTATCTTATAGGTTACAATTTCCTTGCACTAATAACTCAACTAAGTATGAAACTCTTATTATTGGACTATAGCTTACCATCAAGCACAAAGTCAAAGAGCTTCTACTCTACGCAAACTCTAAACTTATAGTCAACCAAGTGAGGAGTAAATACCAGAAGAAGTTATCTTGCTTGAAGAGATATCAGTTTAGGGTATGGGATTTGATTAAATATTTTGATTCCTTAAACATCTTAGTTATTCTAAGGGAATAAAATATGGATACTGATGAGCTTTTTTCTACTATAGCCAACCTCATGCCAAATTGAGATTCCCCTTACTTTAACATTGATTTGGTACCTTGCCCATCAATCCCTGATAATATCAATCACTTCCAATTTTTTAATGATGATCAATTGATCATTAATTTCTTGACCAAATCTAGGGTCTTTGAAGCTTATATCATTGATGAAGTGGATGAAATCTCTCATGAAAAGGAACCTAATGATAAGATCATCCAACTTAGTGATAAAAAGATAACTAAAGGGATGATCTCTATATAGATTTCATTTGATCATGATAATCTTATAGAGTTACTTAAGGTACCTAAAGTGAGTGGAAAATACTACCAACCAATCAATCTCAGTCTACAAAACTAACCTCAACACGTCAATATAGGGAAAACATGCACTAAAATGGAGAATAAGAAATTAAGAGAGTTTTTTACAAAGTGTAAAGATGTCATTGTTTGGTCCTATGAAGACTTGAAGATATTTGACCCAAGGGTTATAAATCATAAAATACCTCTCAAAGAAAATTTCAAGCCTTTCAGGAAAAATCAAAGGCTAGTCAATCCTATATTAGAGCCTATGATCTATAAAGGGGTCAAGAAATTATTGGATGCAAGGATTGTCTTTCTTATTAAACACTCCACTTGGGTTAAAAACTTGGTCCTAGTAAGAAAGAATAATGGGGAGATTAGATTATGATTTGACTTAAGGAACTTGAATAAAGCTTTTAAAAAGGATAATTATCCTCTACATTCTTTAGACTAAGTCATACAAGCTATTTTAGGGTCAGCTATGATGTCCTTCTTGGATGGATTCTCAAGGTATAACCAAGTTTTGGTTGATAAAGAGGATAGGATGATGACAACTTTCATGACCAAGTGAGGAACCTATGCCTACAAGAGGATGCCCTTTGGGCTTATCAATATGGGAGAAACATTTGAAAGGGTTATGGTCCATGATTTCTAAGGTCTGGTAGGCAAATGTATCATCATATATATGGATTATTTGATAGTTTCCTCAAAGAATAGAGAGGATCACTTCATGTACTTACAAAAAGTGTTTGAAAGGTGTAGAAGATATGACATTTCCCTCAACCCAAAGAAGAGTATATTTTGTGTCACTAAGGAGAAACTACTAGGCCATGTTATCACCAAGTAAGGTATCTCCATATATCTTGACAAAGTGGATGCCATCTCAAACATTGAGTTGCCTAATAACAAAAAAGAGCTTAGGACATTCTTTAGGACAATTAACTTTTCAATAAATTTCATCTTAGACTTTGTTGAAATTGTCAAGCCTTTGAATGACATGATAAAGAAGGATGCCAATATCTATAGGAATGATGAATCCAAGAAGGATTTTTTTGATATTAATATGGAAAACACTGAAGCTCTAGTCCTCATATGTCTTAGATTTTCAAAGGATTTCTATTTATATTCATTTTCTTCTGAGCATATTATCGCTGTAGTACTAACTCAAAAAGTTGATGGGAATGATCATCACATAGCTTTCATGAGCAACAATTTCAAGAATGTTAAAGTGAACTATTCTATGATTGATAAGCAATCTTATGCATTGGTGAAATTAGTTAATAAATTTAGGCATTAAATCCTCAGGAACAAGGTGCATGTTATCTTGTTAGACTCAGATATAAAGTTTATGTTGAGCCAAAATGAGCTTGGAGAAAGGAGAGGCAAATGGATGTCATTTTTGCAAGAGTATGATATTAAAATAAAGATTACCAAGCTAGTAAGATGTTAAGGCATAGTTCAAATGAATTCCAATGTAATGCCAAAACTCCATGTCATGCAAGTTGACCAACAAAACTTATAGCCTAATGAGTGGTATGAATCTATCATTCACTTACTTATTAATGATGTTTGTCCCTTAGGACTTATAAGAGAGAAAAGGAGAGCCTTGAGGTTCAAAGTATCTCATTACCTCATCAAGGATGGAGTCTTTTAGAGAATGAACTTTGATGTAATTTATTTAAGATGTGTATCTAAACAAGAAGTAGCTCAGATCATGACTACCTCCCATGAGAAGCTAAGAAGTAGACACCCTTCAAGAAGAACCACATCTCACAAGATCCTTAGAGACAGGTATTATTGGCCTTCCCTCTTCAAATATGCTCACAAGCATGTGAGGGAGTGACATGCATGCCAAATATTCAACACAAAAGAGCCAAAGGCAGCCATGCCTTTGCAACCAATGATATTTGACAAACCCCTTGCATAATGAGGGTTAGACTTTGTAGTGGTAATCAACTCTAACTCTTTTGAAGGCCATAAATTTATCCTTACTGCTACTGACTATTGTATAAGGTTTAGTGAAGCTAATTTCACCAAACATTATAGGATAGAAGAGGTAATTAACTTCATGGAAGAAAACATTTGCATAACATTTGTAACCCCAGTCTCTTTGGTCTATGTTAATGGATCTATCTTCACTTATATTAAGATGACTAAATGGGCATATGAAAATGTCATCACTATAAATTTTACATCCAATCATTATCCCAAAGGGAATGGAGTCCCCAAATCTATAAATAAGTATTTGATAAAGGCTATCAAGAAGTATGCAAAAGAAAAACCTAGAACATGGCATAAGCTCCTCAAGTTTGTGTTATGGGTGGATAAAATTAGAATAAAGTAGGCTCTGAAGGCTTCACCATTCTTATTGGTGTATGGAAAATAACCTATCTTCCCTATTGCCCTCAATTTTCTGACATTTAACTTCATATAGGAGTACATGGAATAAAATTAAGAACTTGCTAGCTCAAGGTTGTTAGATATTATTCAAATGGAGGATCCTAAAGATAAAGCATTTGTTACCTTTAGCACACATCAAACAATAGTGAAAATGTGGTTTGATAAAGGATTCTAGATCAAAGTGTTCAGGTAAGGAGATTTAGTCCTCCTATGGGACAAATCTTTAGAGCCAAAATGGAAGCATGGAAAATTCACATCTTTGTGGATTGGGCCATATTAAATTATAGAGACATTGGGAAATAACACCTTTAAGATAAAAGACCTATAAGGAGCAGAGTTCACCTTCCCCACCAATGGGTAGTATCTCAAGCATTAATTTATTATTTCTCCATGAGGGGTCTTCATGGAGTAAAATATGTAAAACTTTTTATATTAGAGTAAGTATGCTAACTAGTTTCTTTTCTTGCTTTCCCTTCTTTCTTTGGTTATACATATTTGTTTGCCTCTTGCTTCTTACTTTTGGTTGTGTGTTCACTTTATGTTTTGTTTGATTTTACTTGGTTGTGCTCTTTTGTTTCTAATAATTGCTATAGATAGGAATTTCTC
This sequence comes from Torreya grandis, assembly GCA_037957365.1. Lineage (NCBI taxonomy): Eukaryota > Viridiplantae > Streptophyta > Pinopsida > Cupressales > Taxaceae > Torreya > Torreya grandis. Next base: position 3,052,281 of record JARHVA010001762.1, on the reverse strand, counting down.
AATGTTTCATGAGATTGCTTAAAATTATAGTGATTTGAAGTAGGGATATGAATCTTGAAATGATGAACATAGGTTGTCCCAAAGTACCATGATACAACTCAAAGACAATGGTGTATATTGATATAGAAGTTAATTATCATGACAAGTCTTAAGCATAATCTTAAATCAGGGTTTGCTTGAAATAATAAGCATATGTGTTAGAATAAAACTTAGGTTGTTGAGGCACATTTCATGCTATCAATTAAAACACATCCTTTTCTAGGATAGAGGTTACAACTAAAAGTGATTACCCCAAGAATCAAACACTCAACCAAATGCCTAGAACTTGGCTATATTTGTTCCTAACCTTTGCAAAAAGACCTAAAAAATATAGAAAAGAAAATCTTATTACAAAATCTATATAAATATAAGTAAAGGTGATTTTGGTAACCTCTACCAGGGTTATGAATTCCTAGTTGGTAATAGAGCAATGCCTTGAGTGAAACCAAAGGTATCTCTATTGGGTTATAGACATATCTATAGAAATAGAGCAATGCCCAAGCCTTCCTTGAAATAAGAGCAACTATTCTCAAGGAATATCCAAAATGCTCCAAGTCAAGTTTTATGACCAAAGGTATGACCTGGATGTTGTCTTCCCAAGTTCCATGATAAATAGTAATTGGAATCAAAGCACACACTATGTGTCTGTGTTTTAGCATTTTGAGTTTAAATTTTACACATGTGAGGTTTATACCAATCAAGGTTTTATTTAGATAATTTTATGGATCAAATGGATGAAAGACTTATGTATTGGTCTAAACCAGAGCCTTAGGTTCTAACATATTACTATGTTTGCCCTATGAATTTCCATTTTTTGGATCAACATACCCTACACTTTCTTGCTTTTGCAAATGGGGGACCCTTACAAATATTTAAAAACATTAGAACCTTGAAATATTTCTTGAAGAGGTTATTCTTTTTAGAATATGAAGATCAACCATTTGAAAGGGATATGCTTTACACATGCTTAATGATAATGATTATGTTTTTGGAATAACTTTGATAATGGTCTATCTTTGAAGATTGAATTTTAGGTTACATAAAGAAGGATAGTTTTCCATTATAGAAAACCCTAACTTTTTAATTCAAAAGTTAGAGGGAAGACTTGTTCAAGTTTCCAAAATAACTCAACTTATGAAGTTTATAAGTATCTAGACCTAGTCAGGTTTTCATTGCACCTTTGTTTATTCAGGTTTTTTATCCTTCTCTACTCTAGGGTGTTTTTTAATTAAGTTACTTATGTTCATAAATCTTAAGTATTATTTTCTAAGAACCCTAAAGACCTCTATGCTAAACTTAGTTAGGCTTTAGTTGACCCATTACTTGTTCTATTTTCTTAACCCCTCCTACTTCAATGTCTTCTTTATTATTTACTTACCTCTATAAGTCTAAAGTCTTAGCCTTAATAAATCCTATTACCTTATAAATTATTTAAACTTTAGGCATCTTTATAGATCTAATGGCTCTCAATATCTCATAGAGGTAATCAGATGGTGTGAATTAAATGCAAGCAAATTGGCCCACCTAAACACCAAATTAACTTTGAAATCTTGATTTTAAGGCACTTTCTTGAAGTGACCCTTCAAATTTTTTTGAAATGTCCCTTTGAAGGGTTGTCTCATTCCAAGAAATTGTTATTTCTTCTAAATCAATTATTATGGGTACTATTTCTTGTAGACATTTTGTCTAAAACAAATCAACCCTTTAGATTTTTTTTAAAACCTACCCTTTGAAAGAATTGGTTAAGACACTTTCCTAATAAAGTGACCCTTCAAAAAATGTTTAAGGGTAACTATGTGAAGTCTTTCTAGGTTCCTTATTTTATGCCTGACCCTAATATTTTATCTTTATAAGGAAAAATCATTGATGAGTACATAGATCTCAATAAATGGCTCGTGATTGCTCACAAATCCAATCTGACAGTTCAAAATCACTGAAAACTTTTCAACATAGTATAACCTTAAGGCATAGCAAAGGGATGTATCTATCAACCCTTAAAAGAACCCCATGTGTTTTTTTAAACATAAATAAACTTAATAGAAGAATTTTAATGTAAGTCATATCAAAGCTTAGAGTTCATTAAGTTGTGTGCATCTTCACAGATCTAACAGTCCATTCTTCATCATAAGATTTGATCCGATGATGTGAAATGGATGAAGGCTACAACCTAGTCAAAATTTAAGTATCCAATAAATAAAGGACTTAGGGGATCATGTATCCCAAAGAATTGGACATATAGCCCAAGGAACATGATTTTATCTTAAAGAATATATATTTTTTTCAACACAACATAATCACAAGCTAAATCATAATCCCTCTAAGTACATTAGATGAGCTTAAAGTTTATAGCCTCACACCTATCATTCGGTGTTCATGAGAACATTTTTGATGTTTATGAGGATGTCAAATTTAAGATAGTCTAAACTTTTAGCCTAGTGAAGGAATGTATTTATTGACCCTTTAAAAGGCCCCTTTGCTTTTTTATCATGAAAACTTAGTAGAAAAATTTTAACCTAATTTTTTATTAAGCTCAAAGCTTGTTAACTTATATGCATCTTTGTAGATCTGATGGTCCATGATTCATCATAGTATTTGATCCAATGGTGAAAAATGGCCAAAGAATTTTCAATAAGGATAAATCATAATGAATGTGACCAATCAAAAAAGACTTCATAGATTGAGATCAATAGACTACACTCGCTCACAAATCTAATCTAATGGTGCAAAATGAAGGAAACTTTCAAATACTAATGCCTAGCTTCTAAAAGGACTTTCATGGGAGTAACATAAGCAAATTTATGAATTCGCTACCTCCACCATTAAAGCTATGAAAAACCCTATTTTACCAACATAAATACCTAAATCTTTCCCAATTGAATCATAATTGCATTCAAAAGAGCTGAAAATCACTTTGAGAAGAGCTTAAAACACTCAGTGAGATCAAATAGTTTAAGGGAAATTAACCAGTTAGAGGAACTTGGCCACTATTAGACAACAATAGAGAGATGAATCTAGGGTTTATTTGTCTATATATATTGAAGGGAGACATTACAAGGATACATAATTGGATGTGGGAGCCTTAAATAATGGTATGAAAAATTGGTCTAAAATCTTCTTTGTAATTGACCTCTTACAACCCTTAGCCCCAAATGAGAAAATTATTAATAGATTTCAAAGGATAAATGAAGATTTGGTATTAATTTAGATGTTTGGTCTTCACCTCCTAGCTTTCAAACTAGATGTATTCCATTGTATCAATATCCTAGCTCCTACGTTCATTAATTATAGAGTAGATGGAGACTAGATAATAAAGGAGGTGACATCAAAGATATTTTATTATATAGCTCCATTAGGTTTTAAAGGATATTATAAGCTTATAAATACTCATATATTCCTCCCTAAAATCAAATAATGGACCACTAAGAATGACTTTGATAATATCTTAAGACTATGGCTGGATAGAGGAACTCATGTAAAGAGAAACCGTGATGGTAAAATCCTAATTTTAAAATTTAGAAAAGGGATTAGAATCATCATGAATTTGTTTAATAGGGATTATATAGTATCAATCACATCCTATGTTAACCCTAGGTGGGTCTCCTATGTCTGTTTCATGATAGAAGAGAAACTGACTCCACCTATTGGAGAAATGATAAGTATCTAGTTGGGAAGGCATTGTAATTGAATTAAAATGAAAACTAGTTATCTCTTCACTATGATGTCCTACTTAGTAAACTCCTTCATGTATTATATCTACTTCACTACCATTAAGAATTTGTCTCCTCATAAAAATATTTCCATTTCTCACCATTACTCTAAATTGCACATATTCTAGTATAGAGACCACATACAATTCATTTATGATTGCATTTATCCCACTCTAGTTGGGATAATTACTAGAATTCAAATTCCTAGGGTTCCCCCCTCATCAAGAAGCATGTAGAAATTATTGGTGACATATGGCTCTATCATTATTTTATGGTCATCAGAATTGAAGCTTCTCAGACTTAGCCCTATGGTTACTAGTGCATGTCCCAATCAATCTAGCCGATTAGGAGATAGGTCATCAAATCCTTCATGGTATAGACCATGTATGTAGAGATAATAATAAAGGCATCCTACATCTCTTCCCATATCTGATTGAGAAGACAATGATTCATGGATGGAATCAATTAGAGATCTTAACAAGGAATAAAGAGGTCATCTACATCCAATTAGATGACCTCAAGACATGGGATCTAAATGGTAATTTGGTCACCCATATATAATCCAAGTAGCTACCTAATGTAACTTATGAACATCAATTGGGTCCATATGGCCACTTATACACAAAGGCAACCAACTTTGAGGAAGTGATGGCTAGGTTCAAGCAACATCAAATTAAGCTTGAACATAGATTGCAAATGGAAGAAAAATCATTAGGAGAAAGATGGAAAATGAATCCCTTCTAATTCCACTTCTTACCTTCCACTTTAATTCCATCAAAAATTCCTCAAGGTCCACCTCAGAAAAAATAATTACCTCAGTAGAAAGTGCCCAAAATTGAAGGACCTAGTGAACAAAAGATGGAACATAGGTTAGGAGAGGGACCTTTCACCTTAGCCTTGCATCAAATATCCCCTTCCATTTCAAAATAACTTAATATTATTAGCTTATAACCTTATGAAATAATTTAATATGTCTTGAAAAAACATGTAAATGCATATGGGTTAGATAAGGAAGCAGATGAAGATGAAGGATCCACAACTAAGGTGGCATTAATTTAAGGTCCTCAAGCTGAAGAGATAGACAAAGGTAAAGTATTTGGCTTATATTTGGTCCCTATGACCAAAATAAATAGGGATATAGATATGGTTTTTTTGCATTAAGGCCTAAATAAACCCAAGTGGATTCACCCAACAAGTGAGGTAAACTTGTTTAGTGATGAATTTACCATACATGGACCTATCATCCCTAACTAGTTCATCAATGGGAAGTTACAAAGTATACCCTCTCATATTTATTCATGGTCTTTGACTAGCACTACCAATGTTTAATTCAATGATGAAGTCCAACCTTGGATCTTAGATCTCATGAAAGATCAAGAAGGGAGGAGAATGATTGAGGCTACTAGGGAGAGCAGTAAGGAAATAGAAGAATCAAGGAAATCAAATGCAGTGGGTCTCAAAACACTAGAGGCTTCAAAGATTTCAGAAGTAGAGCCCAAGTTATAATTTAACCTTGATACTACTATATTAGATAAATTCACTACAAAGAAGGCAACCCTTGGAACTAAAGATTTCACTCTTTAAAGAGTGGAACCATTTATAAGACTCACTCCAATCCAAGGCCAAGTAGCAAGGGATTACCCCATTCAACAAGAAGATATTAAAATAATGGTGGAATCCAAATTGGTAATGGTTATGGTGGGAATTTATGGATTAAATCAAAGAATCTTAAACTTGGATAAATAGAAAAAAGACTTAGAGGTACAAGTCTCACTATCGATTCTAGAGGACCTACTAAATATGTGAAATAATTACCTCTTAGATGCCTTTGAATGATTAAAAGCCATCAAAATCAGGCTTAATACCTTATAAATTTAAGCTAAAAGGGCACAAACATTGATACAACAATGGCAATAAACCAAAGACTAGGTGACAGAGTTGATCAAAGTACACATCACCAAGTAGCCCCTGGATTTCAATTTCATTAAAGAAAGGAAATTAAATTCCATTCAATGGATCTTGGTGGATCAAATATAGGAATTAAGCTTATCATAAAAAAATGCCAATGAATTCATAGAGGAATATAAAGACTTGGTGAACATAATTGAGAAGTTACTAAGAACCTTGTTGGTGACCCCTTCTCAACCTATTGCCATCGGCCTAATGCATGTCATGGAATTCTAGCAGAGAGTCTAATACTTCATCCAAGGCATCAAAAATGATAGCCAGAGCCAATCAAATAAGGACAATTTAAAAGTCCTTAATGTCATCCTCACCATAAGGGAGTAGATTGTAGAGGTAAGGTTCATATAAGAGGTCACCCTCAGAAGTGACAAAGAATATGATACGTTGGTTTAATACCAAAAAGATAGTCTAATGAAGCCCATAGTTTATTTTGAGTTAATCAAAGAATAATACACCAAGGTGAAAGACTTAATTTATCCTAAGTGATCAAAGGGGTTGTCCAGCCCAAGAGCAAAGTTAGGATTACTCTTTTGTAAACTATATATGCTAGTTTGTTAGCATATATTAGTCTTTTGATCTAATAGGTACCTAATGGCCATATGTACTATAGAGTTATTTATAGAAGGAAAACTATCCTTACCTCTTGTAAAGGTTTGAAATAAATATGACTAGTACACTACCTATGTCTTATATAAATAGGTAAGTTTTACCATTTGTAAATAGAGAGATTCTGAGCAAATTTTATACTAGATCAATTAATACAATTTTAATTTTGAAAAGATTGTCTTGTATTTTGTTACACTATTCTATTTTCTCTCAATTGCAGGTGGATGTCTTAGATTTGAATAGTTCTTTGATAAATTAGCTGCATCTTATGTTCATGAGGTTTATGGTTTGTGCTGTGCTAGACTAGTTGAAGAGTTCCATGTTTACTTTCATTTTATTTGCTCTGCATTTGAATATTTTTACAATATTTAGATTAACATAGCAAAACACTTTAAGTAATCTTCAATTTTATTCATTATATTTATATTTCTTTTAAATCTTGCTTGGTCTTTGGTGAAGCCTTACATTATGTTATGTTCCATTATTGATTGGTTAAATGTATGCACAAATTAACTATAACTTTGACATTATGTTTGAGATAAATGCTTGCAATCACTTTTGTTCTCTGCCTTACCTTTCCTTTTGCTTATTTTTTTAATCAATTATCACTTTAGCTTAAGATAATTGTAAATATCCACTTAGATTAGATTAGAGTTAGAAATATTGACCAAGAAGACTACAAGATTGTAAAGACTTAGACCTTGGTGGCTCCCAAGCACCACATTAAACAATTTTTATGGGCAGCTCTCATACTTTGCTGACTATTCCCCCACAAACACACTACTTGTCACAAACCATAACTCATGACTTGTATTTTTTTAATCCTAAAATGAGAAGTGTTCATCAACACTGAGGAACACTCTATGAAGCAATTAAAAGCATTAACAAGTAGATATTTATTTAATTAGAATTTCAAGGATTCAATTTGATTTTTGAATCATTACCATGATATTTTTTAGTGATGTTTTGTAGAGGATCTATTTGTAGAAGAATTGTTTACAGATTTAGAGAGCAATTTGACCTTTTGGGGACCAAAAGGGTCGTACTAGGGAGGTTTGATCGAAAGGATTTTTTTAAATTATGGTTTTAAATTATTTTCCCATTGTAATTCCTCCATTTTTCCTAATTTCAAAATATCCAATTTTATGGATTTAAATAAACCATTAGATAAATATTTCAAGTCCTAAATTTGTCCATTCTCCACTCCCACAAAGATGGCCATTTATTGTTTTTATTTATTAATGAATATTTTTATAAAAAAACCATGTGATATATTTTAAAACTTTACCCCACTTTATTTATCTCCCACCTTTACCTTCGCATTACCATGTGGATGTCCATTTCAAATGGTATGGGGGGTGAGTTTGATTTACATAGATATGTTTTAAAATTAAATCCAAACAAACTTTATTCACCCCACTTTAGTCCTCCTACGTGGAAAGTTAGGCATGGTGTTTATTTATCATATGTATGTTTTTGGTGTTTCAAATTGTATTTATAACTATGAGTTTACCAAGATTAGCGTGGACTTAGCCAGGGGATATGTTCTACTTAAACTAAAGTCCAAACATTATCCTCATGTTTTTATGGTTGGAGGTCTTGGTGGGGCATGGAATGTTTTATGGCCTTTGTTGTAATTAAAAAAAATGGGTGTTAAACTCCTAAACTCAACATGCATGCCTTATTTATCCTTACCCACCTTTATTATCTCCACATGGGTTTTCCACTTGTGTTTGGTATGGTTGGAAAGTTAAAAGGTTATGCATTAGAAGGATAATGGTTTGTTTTTTATAAACTCCTTTCCATGAATTTTTATAATTATTAATATTCTTGCCACCATTTATTTCATTTTTCAATAGTTTTGGTGGGAGGTTATATTATTTTGGGGGAAGATAATGGTATGTGGAAAGTGGTTATGATCTTCATTTTTAATAAATAATGTTTTGGCATGCTTTACCTTTGTGCCATGTCTTTCCTCCCAAATATAATCATAACCACTTTAGTTTTGGTGGTAACATGGAATGTTATTTATGGGAAGTGTTTTGATAAATTAAGTATGGCATTTTAACATCTAATAAATTATGGGATTTTATTCTTTCTTGTTTTCATGAAGCCTACCTAGACTTTAACCATATTTTGGGAAAATGAAGGTTGTTAGCCAATATTGTCTATTAACAACTTTATTTAATTTTATATTATGGATGATGATCTGAAGACAAAGAATAGAGGGAGACAGAGAATAGAGGAAATACATATTGTATTTACAGAGGTAGAATTTTGATATAGCTGGTTGATGCCATTTTGCCTATTGTAAAATATTTTTTTATCTATATAATTATAAAGAGGGATTTTTACATCTAGAAGGTAGTTTATAAACCTTATGAGAGTGTTTTTCCTCCTTGAAGAGAGATAAATTTCCCATTTTGGAGATATATATTTGTAAATGATCCTTTTAGAAATGAAGGATGTTTTTGATCTTAGATCAATGTTTTTCAGAGGTTAATCAACCAATTGTAAGTTATTTAGGAATGTAAGTTTAATCATTGTATTTACATCTTATTTAAATTGAATGATTTGAATGAACCCATGGATGTACCAATTTGGTGAACCCCGTAAATAAATCTTCTATGCCATTTTTTTTATATCTTCTCTATGATTTGAAATTCTTTAAATTTCATTAATTAAATAATGGGAATATTTATAAAGTAATTTTTGGATTTAATTAAAGGGAAATTGGGAATTAATTTTAGTTTTAAAGGAAATTAGAAATTAATATTTATATTTCATCCAATCTAAACAGACTATAAAAGTCAGTATAATCTTGGATTATTTGCATAGAGGATAAACATATTATTTGAATGTGTTATCTAAATAATAAAATCATAATGAGTTTACAAAATACTCATTCAAAATTGTTTGATTAATTTTACATTAATTTTTAAATAAATGTCAATTCCTTTGATTTTAATTAAAAACTTGAAAAAATGACTTATTATTAAAAAATACATTTTAAATCAATAATATTGATTAGCAAGGGCTAGTTACTATTTACGAATCACTATCATCTAGAATTCCTACCCAATCTACATCTTTATAGGCTATCAAATTGAACTGCTTACTTCTTGTATACCACAAACCATACTCCATAGTCCCTTTGAGATACCTAAGTATCCTTTTGATTACTTTCAGATGATTCTCCTTTGTATCTTCTTGAAACCTTCCCATAAGACCTACCACTTGTATGATGCCAGGTCTATAGGTAGTGGTGTATAATAAACTTCCAATAATTAACCTATATGAAATTAAATTGACCTTTAAAGACTCATCTTCCTTGCTCAACTTACACCTTATGATCATGGTGTACTAATTAACTTGAAATATTCCATATTAAATTTATTCAACATTTTTCTTATGTACTTGGCTTATGAGATGAATATAACTTTTTTAAATTGAGTGATTTACAACCCAATAAAAAATGATAATTCTCCTAGCATGTACATCTCAAACTCATTCTTCATCACCTATGTAAAGCCATTGGCCATTTTCTCATTATTTCCACTAAATATGATGTCATCCACATAGAAAACTACTATCAATTGATGGTCATATTCTAGATTTATGTATATATTACTATCTATAACTCCTCTTTTGAATCCTTGATCTAACAGATACATATCCAACCTAGCAAATCAAGGTCTAGGAGCTTTCTATAGACCATAGAGAGGCTTTTTAAATTTTAAAACATAGTCCCTATCATATGATAGTGATAACCCCTCAGGTTGCTCAATGTACACTTCTTGTTCTAAATTCCCATTCAAAAAGGAATATTTGACATCTATCTAGTATACTTTTAACCCTTTGAATCTTACATATGCTAAAAATAATCTAATGGCCTCCAATATTGTTACTAGTGAAAAGGTCTCCTCAACTTTTACCCCTTCAAATTGTGAATATCCCTTGTATACCAATATAGCCTTATTCCTATTGACTTATCCACATTCATTGAATTTTTTTCTAAACACCACTTTGTGTCAGTGACATTCTTGTGTTTAGGCCTAGAAATTAGTTCCGAAGTCTCATTCTTCTCTATTTCATCTAACTCCTCATTCATATCATCTATCCAAAATTTGTCTCTACTTACTTATATAATATTATTAGATTCAATATTAGATAATATAGAAACATTCTCTTGATTTAGATTACTTACCAGTCTTCTCCTTGTTTGCATACCTACATTATTGTTGTCAATGATTTGAGATCCAGAGTGATATCTTTAAATCTAAATTAAATGGCATTTTGAGTCCTATATCTCCTCAACTTATTATTCCTTATCAACCTCTATACTTTCCTCTTCATTCTTGAAGTCTAGATCCTCTAAATTATCCTTTGAATGTGAGTATAATTTCCTTGTCTCATCAATATTCACATTAGTGTTTTCTACTATCTTTAGTAACCTATTATTATAACATGTATAGGATGAGCTCATTGATGATAATCCTAAGAATATACCTTCATCATATATATAATAAAACTTTCCTAAGTTTAATTATCTCTTTTGATGAAATATTTACTCCCAAACACTCTAAAGTGATCCAGATTGACAAGTCTATGCTTACACAGTTTATAAGGAGTCTTGTTGCTATTAGTCCTTATTTGTCCTTTATTTTAAATGTAGACTGTAGTGCTCACTACCTCTTTCCAATATCCATTAGATAATAAAGACTCATCCAACATAGTTATATCCATCTCTTGAACTCTCCTATTCATTATTTACACTACCCTAATCTACTGAGGTGTCCTAGCTATTGAGAATTGTCTCTTTATTTCATAATCCTCATATTAGTAAAACTAATTAGACCAAAATTATTATCCTCTATTAGATCATAGGTACTTGATGTTCCCATTATTCTCATTATCAACAAGATCCTTGAATGTCTTTAACTTGTCAATAGATTCTAGATTTTCATTCAAGAATGTAACCCAAGTCAGTTTTGTGTAGTCATCTATGAGTAATATGAAGTATCTATCTCCTTGAACACTTTGAATTATTGTATTCCCATAAATATTAGTGTATATTAACTATAAGGGTGTTCTATTATAGTACTCTTTGGACTTAAAACTTCTTTTAGTCTACTTAACATGTTGACATGCCTTGTAAAGTAAGTTTTTAGGTTTGGTGATCTTAGGCGTGTTCTTCATAGACTTCTTAGTGCTTATCTTGACCAAATTATCAATGCTTAGGTGACATAACCTTGTTTTCCATATCCAACTCTCATCCATATTGATCATAAAGAATCTCTCCTTGATTTCATTTAAGACATATATTTTGTTCTTAGTCCTCTTAGTATTGCCAATATCCTTTCTAATTTGTCTCTCCTAATGAAATATTAGTGTGTGTACTTTATTGAAAATTTTACTTACACTAGCTAGGTTATGTTTTAAACATTACACATAAAACACATTTTGTATTTTGGTCTTCTAATTGTCCAAACTCAAGACACCCTTACCAACTGTATTGGTAGTTGTATTATCTCCAAAGCTCATTGTTCCTACAACATTCCTCTTCAATGAGATGAATTTATTTATGTCTCATATCATGTGGCCTGAACAAGCACTATATATATACCATTCCATGCCTTCATATTGAATTTGAAAGATCATATGAGCTATCATAGAATCTTCTTTAGTCTTTTCTTCCTCCTTATAAAATAGTCCATCTTGACTCTTGAGCTCAATATGATCAGTTCAAACTTGATTTAGCTTTATACCAATGTTTGATCCTTATCATGCATTATAAGAGGTTCATATGTCTTTATAAATATTAAGGGACTTATAAATATATTAGATAATAATATTGTAATGTGTCCCATATTATTGTAGATGTAGCAAATAACAATTTTGTACTTACCTCTTGATTGATTACTCATTTTCCCATGGTCCCATGATAACTTATCCTTTATTTAATTAGGTTTATTGATTAGGGTTTTATTGTTGGTATTATTGACTCATTATAACTTCTCAAAATCTCTCTCAAACTTTCTCATCTTATTTATGAGTTACTATCTTCAAGGAATCTAGCTCTATCTTCAACTAGTCATACTCAACTTCCTTTGATATAAACCTTGTATTAACACCTTATAACTAATTATTGAGATCCTTGATATTATTATTGTGATTCTTCAAATAATTAAGGGCACTTTTAAGATTAGTTTAAAGGTCTACATCAAAGTCTCCTTCTTCACTATCATAGTAGATTTCTCCATCACAGATGTTGTCTTTTTCCTTTTATTACTAGACATCTTGTGCTTCTTAGGATCTCCTTCAAGCTATTATACTTGATTAAAAGGACCTTGATTTGATACCAATTATTAGAATCATAATGAATAAGAGGGGAGGGTGAATCAATCTTCAAAAACTCATACAAATTTACTTTATCATTCATGAACTATCAAAGCAATATAGTGAACAAATAACACATCAAGAACCATTTATATGAGCATGAGACAAGATCAAAACACATAAAACACTTATTTGAGTGGGAAACCATCTAGGGGAATAAAACCCATTGATCATTTTAGATGGAATATAGCCTTATAAGATGAAAAACCAATCTTTAGCGAATCACCAACTCCACATGGAACACCAACCCTAATTAGTCAAGTACCCACTCAACTAGGCTTTAACAAGCACCAAATTGTAAGGAGGCACCAAAATCCTAGATGACTCAGCACTAAATCATCCACATAAATATATTTATCATATGTAAAAAACCTTATTTCTCACAAAATAGATGATGATCATTTTTTTTAGATCTTCTCACTCTTATATCCCTCTCAAACTACCTTATAGGCTCCTTCACTCAACTAAATCTCTTCAAGATAGATAATGTCATATGAATTTAATAGTAATATATATTACCCATTTTATATATTCATGATAATTTATATGTACCATTAAGATGGTATAAAATACCTCTTTCATCTCTTCAAAGTTATATATCCTTTTATTTTATTCATTAATTACTCTAACTTATCAATTAGACTTATTGGGCCTTGTTCTTATACTAGGCTCTTTCTCATAGACCTATTGGTAAGAAACACACACTTGATCACTTATATTTTAAATAAAATAGGTATTATTTCATACCAAAAACATTAAGAAATCATTAAATTAGTTTTGACATAGCTCAAATAGACCAAATCTATCTTTAGACCTTAAGGATACCTAATTCAATTAGACCTTCACTAGTAGACATTACCATTTGATCTCCTTGGAACAATGTAAAACACTAAACATAGTAGGATCACTTCATATAACACTAAAATAGACCCCTAATAATGTAATATTATTTTCATGACACTTTTTATCTCTAACCACCACTTGAAACACATCATTAGCACAACTCACATTAGGCCTTCATACACAAAAATATTTATCTTGAACAATTGAAGATAACATGTTATTTAGCCATGAAAACATGATAATAAATAAAATAAACATAACCAAAAATAGCTAAAAATTTCATCAAGTGAATTATACTTGTTTTTATAGGGCAAAAGGACTTAGAAACACTCCTACAACTTGTTTACTCATAACTACCAGTTTTCCTTAAAGCATGGTCATGTTGACAATGGCATTTAACACATGTATAACCACTTCCAGAGAATTATTATGGAATTATGTAATATTATTAAATATATATATCATAATTAACTATAATCATCATATGGTCTAGTGGAAACTATTGGTCTTACAGACCAATTTGTTGACTTCACCACACATAGACCTTACTGAAGTAGACAAGTCAACTTGTGAGCAAATTTTTACTATATTCACTAATCTCTAAAAATTCTACAAAAAATGAAAATGTATTACAAGTATTTAAAAACATAGCCATGAACTTGGTTTCATCATTATTTCATGATAGCCCATCCCTAATCATTTTCTCACTACAGCCTAGATTTCTCACTATTTCCAACATTAGGCCTATTACTGACTAACTAACTTGGATGACTAGTTTAGCATAATTTAGGGTTTATATATATATATATATATATATATATATATATATAACTTTATGGACATGAAAAATGAGTCTCAAAATTAATCCTCTATCCATTTTCATACTTTTAACTGGTCAAGTCTAACTTCTATAACAAATCTCTAAGAAATATGCACTTTCTTATAGAATCTACTCACACACCTGATAACTAAATCACACTTGAAGGTGATTAGGAGAGTTTAATATAAAATAAAATATTTTAATTGAGCATACCAATCCATTTTGGGCACTTTTGAATCATATCTTCAACATCATGTCCTTATTAGTGTTCTAAGAGGGTTTAAACATGTTTCCATTCTTAACAATCATTCATAAATCATAGTCCCTCATTTCAAAAACAAATGCCTATATTTTTGAGATAGGAAACTTCCAAATATATAATTAATATATTATGTTCCCATGTATAGGATTAGATATCTAATGAGCATAGAAAAATCCTTCTCATGTTGAGAACCCTTCATTATTTACTGTCGAGAGACCTAAAAATAACTTTTCATCCCTTGTCCTTCAAAATATAACCTTAAACTATATGAACACACTTGAAAAAACATTAATTACCTATGTTAATTTTTAAAATATCTCAAACACCTTTAAATATTATTATTACCCCTCATTAGGCCACACTCTCTCTTTGCTCTCTAGACCTTATCCTATAAACCACATCAGGCATTAGAACTAACCTTCATGCCTCTTTCCATGTGCTCTCCAATTTTATCACATATTAAAGAAACCTATATCATGATTTTAAATAAACATACATCCTTGACATACCTTTAAAATAAACCATTATACCTCATTAGGCTAGACAAGGTCTAGAAGTGGTTTAATTATAAACTTGATCTTTAGGTCCTACCCTAGTAGGCTCACCTTGAGACTCACATGAGTGGTATAATGCCTCATATACATTATCAGAAAATATCACATAACCTATAATTCATGTTTTAATTCATATCACCAATACATCATGACCCTTCATGCATAATACTAGACATCCTATGCACATACCTTCTCAAGTCACTTACTAGGCTCAAGAACTTGACAAATTTAACACCAAGGACCTTCCATGCTAACATTCATATCACTCATGAAGTCATAATAACATATTAAATCATGTATTAAACTCTCAAAATCATTTAAATATTTATCAATATTATCTCACGTAGCTACATTCTTCAATGACCTCTAGAAGATCTTTCTCAAGAACCTTTGACATCTATGCCAACATTAATGTCAAACCTCAATAATAGGATAAATGATCAACACTATGAACTCATAAAAATCACTTTTCCCTCATTTTATTTTTATTATTTTTGTAAAAAAATCATCTTCCAAGTATTAAAAATAGATGGCCAAACTCTTGAAACTCTTGTTATAGTAACTCTATTGAGCTGTTGAAAGGGATTCTAAAATTATAATTTGATTTCAAGTTCTTCGGTGATGACCACTGCTCATATTTGGGCTTTGGCCAAATTAATAACTTTCATATAGTTTTATATATCATATGTCATATTTTTGTTAGAGGATGGGGTTGTTGAAGAAGGTGATGCATGGGTTGGAGGTCTGGGAATATGTGTGGTTGGGTCAACCAAATCAAAGGCTATGCATGACACAATGGGAGTGAATGAGGATGAAGGATAAGTGAAAATTGGTGGGTAAAGTGTGGTATAAATTGGATTAAGGGTGGTAATTTTTAAATAATTATGTGATAGAGGTACTAAAATAGGATAAAACTATAAGGTGGTTACTAGATATTAGTTGGTAAGGAAAGGGGATTGCACCTCTTTTCCTTTTAGCTCACCCTTTTCTAAAGTGTAAGGTACTAAATAAAATGGGGATCTATATATGAAAAACCATATGGAATATGTGTCTATTATAATTGAGTCAATAATCAATATAGGATGATATTTATTAAGTGGGTTTAGAGTGACAAGTCTTGGAGAGGTGGTAACCACATGTTGGGGATGGGTGAAGTGACAACCTGCATGACAGGATTGGTGGTGTCATGGTGTAAAAGTAATAACATGGAAATTTTTATTGGTGGTCCCCAATAAATTATTTTCCACTTGGGATTTATTAGGTGGAGTGTCAATTAGGTAATCCTCTAATTGGGTAATTGAAGAAAAAGCATTTTGAGTCAATTGATTTTTATCTATTATTATATCTACTTGTGGAGTAGACACATTGGGAATTTATACAAAATAATTAGACATAATATAGGGGGATAGATATTTTTAATGACTTACCCCTTTATTCATGACCACCCTTTTATTTCATTGATGGTACATGAGTGTGCATGTGGTTAAGCCACATGTCTATATTTGATTGGTTTTGAGGGTATGACATCCTTAGTTTGAATGCATTCTTGGCCAAAGTGTGAGATGTGTGACCCCTAAAAAGATGTTATGTGGTATGAGGTGAGTGGATTGAATTCTTGTAATTTCTCATTCTCTATGTATAATTATGAATTAACTATGAGGTGAAAGGGCATAATAATTATCCATGTGGACTATAGTGCTTGGATCATAGGTTCACTATACTTTAGACCTAGTGCATGTTTTTGAATGGGTTACAAGGTGTGAGATCATGAAAATGTGCCACATGGAAAAATTTAAATGGATCACAATACCACAATGATTCAAACCTTTTGTGACCTTATATATGAACCATGAAGTTAGAGAGTGTCAAAATGTGTTGTGGCATGATCTAACTAACTTGTGGCATCATTATAGTCAAGATTTGTGTAAGTTATAGTGATGAGTGGTGCCAAAAAATGAAACGCATCCTACATAGTGAAGATTAAAATATAGTAGTTTAAAAAAATATAAATAAGCCAAGTAAAATATTTCTAAAGTGTTTTGAGGAAATGAGAATTTAAAATGGTAAATACATTTGTACAATTTTCACCAATCTTAGTCACATAAGGTTAAGTCCCAAAATATAGTGAAACATAATCTAAATAGGCTATAAATTTATATTTATCACATTGGAAATTTTAATAGAGTTTTTATTTTCCTTTTTCACTTAACTCAAAATATACTTATTAGTCATTAGAACTATATACACATTCCAAAATTTATAAAATGAATTCCAAATTAAAATACCAAATTAAAACCCAAGTGAAATAATCAAAGAATTTATTAAATAACCTAAAGTCATAAAAAGGGTCAAATTTTATAAAATTAATGGGTCATGTTGGCCAAAATAATCTTGATAATGATATCATATTTATATGAATGAGATTCTACATATCAATCCAATTCACAACACTAGACTATATATGTAAAATATCACTTATTCAATCTCTTAGAAGCAACTCTAATGGCCAGAGTGAACCTTCATAATTGACAAACTATATTGGAAAATTATCAAATATATGCAATATTTTTTTATTCGTGTCCATTCCTAAGACACCTATGTGGTAAAATAATTAGGTATTATCAGTACACATAATGGAATTGGCATGATCTTATTATAACTTTCACTATCAATGATTATATTAAGTTGAAATCCATTCACCAAAAAATTCATGTGTAATATTTGTTCTCACTCCTTATATGTGTATATTTAAATGGTGTTAGTTCTTAGACAAGTGGAATTTTGATTATTAAAATCTATCTATATGAGATTAGATGTAGACTACAAAACTAAGGTTTTTTATGAAAAAAATAAGAGTTGCCATGGTTGTGTGATACCAATTTTCATGATAATTTTCACATTTATTTGAATTATAAGGTGTAGGATCCATAACGCGTTTTACATCACTATTATCCTCCTCTCCTTTATGATTTTTTTTTTTACTTTTGCATATAAGGTCTATAAGAGAATTTATTCATGGGATGGCTCTTGAATATAAAATTGGATGAAGAGGTGAAACATTGCTAAAACATTTCCTTGATTTTAATCTTGGTGATGTTGGAATAAAATTTCCATAGAGATTTAGAATTTAGAATATCTATATTCACCAAGATATAAGGAGATTTTTTTTGATGTTATTTAGCACTTTATGTCACTCAGTCAAGTTCTCACCTAGGTGTGGGTTGTAATCATATAACTCATTGATCTATTATTCTAATAAATGCTCCTTATATTGTTGTAATTATTTTATATTAATTTCTTTATCTTTAAATTGGTGGAGGGGATAGTAATTATCCTATAGAGCATATAAAAAAGTATCCTACTAGTGAACTATTAGAATGCGGTTTTGTGTACATTGTACACTAAAAGTATCCTACCAATGAACCCTTATAATGTAAATATTTAACATGTAAACTATTATATTATCAACATTAATTAATTTATTAAATGATAATTATGCCTTAATATTTTGAATCCAGGCATAAAATGATGCAAATTGATTTTTTCTTTAAACATGGAAATTTCAAGATTGACATGTAATTTCAAGGGGGTCATATGCTAAAAATTGTCTTGAGATTAATGTGAGAGAAATTTTAAATAATTAAATATGAGGTGCATTATAAAATTTTATAATGGTCTAAATTATTTGGAGAATTATTATTTTGGGGTACCCACAATGAGATTTTAGATGTCTATTGATGTAATTCTAAGTGCTTTATTTTGTTTAGTGAAATTATCATGTAGGCATGTTATTTTAGATACTACAATATGATTTATATATAATTTAATATTTTTATACTTTAAAAATACATATCAAGGCCCTAACCTTTAGTTTCATACCTCCATACTATAGAAAGGCTTGCATTCTTTGTCTTAATGTGACTAATTCTTTATCTTCTGTTATGACCCTATCATTTATGATGACCCATATATCTTGAAATTCACATAAATATTAAAAATTGATATATGTTCCTCACATTTAGTTTAAAATATTAAACAAATTCCTAGCCTATCAGACTCTCGCATCCCACATAGGAACAATTGAGTTGACATAAGTGTTCAAATTATTATCAAGTGTCATGTCCTCAAAATTAATATAATTTGAAAATATTTATAATCCAATGGGTTGGATAATTTTTTTAGATTAGGCTTATATTTGTATTGGTAATCCAATGGGTTGGATCATTTATTTTATTTATCCATTCCATGAGATATTTTAAAAAGGTGTGGTATAAATACAAATATAAGCCTAATCAATATTCATCTATTAAATACCAAGCAAACACCTATTAAAGTTTGATCAACCAATTTTAAAAATAATTTATACTTCCATATTCTTCCTTATTTTAATATTAGTCATATGATCAACCATATTAAAACTATAAATCACTCAAAAAATAAACCTAGAGTTATATTTGTCAATTTAAACCCTAGATCATTGAATGGCCTTACATATGGTATATTGGACCCTTTTTCACACACAAAAAAACAACTAGGGGATAATTACATATGTCTAATTCCCTCCTTAGAGGAATGGCTATGTAGGTAACACTCATTAATAGATGGTTCCTTGAGGCTAGCTTGACATAATGATCCCATTAGCCAATTTTTGGAAAGGTACAAAGACCTAAGGTGAATAGCTAGGGTTTGATCCACATATAATGATCAACATTATGATTTCATGAATAAAATACATGAGAAAAAAGGTGATATAAAAACCTTAAGGTTTAAAGTTGTCACTTCATAATTCAAGGAATATTTATCAGATAATAATTGCATCAAGATTTATGTAGATCATCAATGCTAGTGTCCACAGGTTGATGTAAGTGTCTAGTCCTCTAGAAAACATATTTATAGAATATGATGATTAGATAAGGATATTATCCCTACCTATTTTCACCTATGTAATTTTAATATCTACATGTGCATTTACAAATAATTTAGTATAATTATTCTCTTCATTATGTTTATGGAATCAAACTCTTTATTTGAGTGTACTTTAGATATTTAGCATAACTCAACATTTTAATTTTGAATATTTATTTATCTAAGTTTCTAGTTAATTTTATTAGTCTAGAATAGTTTTATTGATTATTTTGTATAGGCTATTATACCCTTGCAACCATAAAAACCATATCTAAAAATGGTTAAGTTTTGTGTGAACTAGACCATTGTGTATTCATATGCCACCAATGGTTGCTTTATGGGTTTTCATCTTCCTAGGGTTTTATAATTTATTTATAATATATTTTATTATTTATTTTACCAAAGATAAAACAAAGGCTCCCCTATGGATCAATTTTTAAGATCAAGCATAACCTATGAGAAAGAAGAGGTATATATTTATAAATCCATAGATATTAAGAAGAAGCAATTTCAAATGTTACCAAGTGAATAAAAGTAGGCATATTTGACCCATTTCATTGAGAAACATACTAATAAAGGTTATAATAGTCACCATTCCACTCTCATTATTCATTTATGGCCTATGTTGGGTTATTCATTCCATATTATTAGTAGCCAAAAATGTATGTCATCACATCGTGATGATGGTTAACATGTTACAAAACTTCACAATTGTTTTTAAGTATATGTAGGCCAAAATTTACTTTATATAATATTGAAAATATATGTAATATTCACAAAGATATCATGACCTCTCCTAAAAACATAAAATGATGGGAATGTTTTTCCAATCAAAACAATAAAATTACTAAAGGTTGTTAAATTTCAAAATGGTACATCCATTATCTATAATGTGAGCTCTGATCTTCCATCATTTGATTGTGAGATTTTTTAAAATATTAAAGTGGACATCTTGGCTTCCTTGAAAACTCAAAACAATGTACTCTTACTAAAATTTCTAACATTTCAAAAAATTTGAAACATTTCCAAAAATATGTGCTCTTATTATCAAATATTTAAAATGAGATACCATTACTAAAGATTTCAAAAAATTTACATTTCATACTATTACAAAAAGTTCCAAATTTTTCAAATGATGTATCATTACTAAAGTTTCTATGGTCTCCAAAGGACATACCAGTACCAAAAGTTTCAAATGTGCACTTAGATTAATATGTAGGGAGTAGTGAAACCTAAGAATAATCTAAAGGAAGAAAGTAGTATTCACAATAATAAAATTGTATTATTGAGCATTAAAAAAAAAATTCATACGAAAATACATTATATAGTGTGGAATTAGGTCACCCAAAAAGGTAATTAACTTAATGCAAAATTTGAAAATGACTTAAAATATAATTAGCATAATGACATATTATAAATCTAAGTAAGCTAAATAAGACCATGTAAACAAAACCAAATATGACAAAAGTCTACACAAACCCCACCCTCAAGCATGGATTAGGTAGGTAGAGGAATTGTGTCCTAAAAAAAAGGCCTAATGAGGTATCATAGTATAAATAGATGATACCATAGAGAATGAACAAGATGCAGCTACCCAAAGCCCCAGAGGAACCTAAAAATGAAGATAATTTATCTCAATGAAAGGTTTGGTAAATATATCAATAATTTACTACATTGTATGGATATAGAAGAGATAAATGACTTGCTCTTGGATGAGCTCTAAAATTAAATGTATGTTAGTCTTGATATTCTTGGCCCATTGATGGAGGACCATATTATTAAATATATTAATTGTGATTTAGTTTTCATAGAAGATGACTATTGGTAATCAAAATGGAATCCCAAACTCATTGAAAATCCCCTAAAGCCAAATAACCTCAGTGGTAGCTTTAACAAATATTCTACATTCTTTCTCTATAGAAGATAAATAAATACCATTATACCTTTAAATTCACTAACTAATTAGACTTAAACCAAAGGAGGAACTATAATTGGAAGTAGAATTGAGATTTTGATTTTCATTAGCCCAATCTAAATATGTATACCCAATTAAGTTTATGTGGATGCCTATTCCTTATTGATTCATGAGAATATGAGTACACTAAATTTAGTGGAGGATACACTTATATTAGTTTTAGTGTAATTCATGTGGTTTTTGCATAAATCTTGAGACCATTCCAACTATATATGAAATTTTAGGCCTAGTGTGCATAAGGTAGATGAGACTACCAACAAGTTATCAATATGAGGTAACATCAACCAGTAGAGATGGAAAATTAATATCAATATTCAAACTATATATAAAAGGAGTTAGAGTTATCTTACATTCAACCATGATAAATTATGTAATCAAATAAAGAGCATACTTGGATTATGTAATAGTAATCCTAGAGTTTGGCTGAGTAATTTCAATCCCAAGAAAGTAATGTAACAAGCCTAGGTTAGTCATTGAGAACCTATAAAATAGATTAGTTTTCATCATTGTGATAATGGATGGAGAAATCCTTATGATCAATAGGTCATTCACATAAATAATCAATATCAGTAATAAATCATCTTATCATAAGATGTAGACATTTAAGTCAAAATGGCATATGACAAACCCAACCAAAATAAAAAAGGATTCC
The DNA here is from genome assembly GCA_037957365.1 of Torreya grandis. Lineage (NCBI taxonomy): Eukaryota > Viridiplantae > Streptophyta > Pinopsida > Cupressales > Taxaceae > Torreya > Torreya grandis. The sequence goes on along the minus strand of JARHVA010001762.1, from coordinate 3,029,554 downwards.
ATATTGTCATACAAAGCTCAAGGAGATTATTTTAATCCATAGATAGATTTTAGAAATTTGAAAACTATGGAGGAATCTTCCATAAATCCTTTTTTTTTATCCACACATATTTCCTCTTTTAGGTCACTATGAAGAAATGCACTCTTCACATCTATATTATGAATATCCTAATGATGTGTTATGGATTATAAAGTGTGATTCATAGTGAGCTCATTTTAGAAACTGGAGTGAATGTCTTGGTGTAGTTAATGAGAGGAAACTTAGAAAAATCCTTTGATACAAAATGTGTTTTGAACTTGTATACAAACCCATCTACTACAAATTTTATACAATAGATCCACCTCCATAAAATATGTTTTCTTTCCTTAGGAAATGGGACTAATTCCCAAGCATTGTTACTCTACAAGGAACTATACTACTCTTCCATAGTAGTATCCCAATTAAAATTTATTTATGCATCATGAAATTATTTTGGATCAAAATTAGATTCAATGAAATCACGTGGGGCATCATAGAATTATGAACAGGTTCACCTATTGTCAAATGGATTTCCAACCCATTAGTCAACACTTTACATTATCTATCTATTCCAAAGATGACTATTGTTCAGAGATTTAAGATGAGATTACTCATCATCTAGAGATAATATTAGATAAGGAGTAGTGGAGTCCTCATCAATACTCTCATCATCATAACTAGAATAAGAATATAAATAATTAGGAGATTGATCAGGTGGATCTGAATCATAAAAATTGACATCAAATACAAGTGATTATAAGGAAGGGGGAGAGTGTCATGTGTGTAGTATAAAGAACCCTCTAAAAAATGAGCACTCCTCTTAATGAAAAATTTGTGAGTGGTGGGGTAGAGATGCATGTATCTCTTAAAACCCTCAGGATATATAACAAATATGCAAGATTGACTCTGAGTTTAAAGTGCCTTACATTTATTCTTCAGAATGCAATCCATAGTAGGTAAACCAAATACTCATAAGTTATCAACTATGGGTTTCTAACCACTCTATGATTAAAAAGGAGTGATTCCCTTTAATAATTTATGAATAACTTAGTTCTACATGTAATAGGCATAGTTGATGGACTCATCTTAATACTAAGGTTCAAAATACTTATAGTTTAGCACACATTTGAACATTTCCTTCAAGGACCTATTCTTATGCTCTAAAACACCATTTCATTGAGGACTATATGGAATTACACATTACAGTTTAATCCCATGTGATGTATATAATTGTTCAAAATGGTTACTTACATACTTACCACCATTATTTGTGCATAAAATAATTATGGATTTACCTAATTATTTATTTAAAAGCACTTTGAATTCCTAAAAATGGTCAAAGACCTCTAATTTCTACTTAAGGAATTACACCCAACTATACCTTAAATAGTCATGAATGAAATCAAGCATGTACTTTGTATTATTAAATGAAGGTTTTGGAAATATATCAATAATGTACTATGGATAATATCTAATATATGTTTAGGTCTCCATGATTTTCCTTTGTCATACTTCTATTGATGCTTACCAAGAATGTAACCCTATAAAACTTCATGAGAAAACTTAATTCATGGTAGCCTTGAAACCATGTCTTGATGACTAACTTGATCCAGGTAGAAATAGTTGAGATGGATTAATCATTCATGCCATAATTTACTCACCTCATCTGAATGAGTGAGCAATGTAGTAGAGGGTCAACTAGGATAAAAATGTAAGAACATATACAACTTGGATTGGTGACCTACTTTACAAAATGGAATAAGGAAGTCATTGTTAGTTTCTCTAATAACCATCGAATTAGGTGTGTACTCAACTCTTTTACATAAACCAATGTGAGTGATCTAGTAAATGGAAAGGAGATTTATGGATAAAGAGGGAACATACAAAACATCTTAAAATTCCCCATCATTCACTTTCTATAGAAGTATTGACACCTAATAGAATGGAAGGCATAGAATAATTCTCCAATGATGTGAACATGTCCTATGATGAAGCCATGTGGTGTGATGTACCAAAATTAATAACCCTTGTGGAAGGTTGAGATGTAACTATATAAAGTTCTTTACCCTTATGCTTTCTTTTATTACTATATTTGGACTTAGAAGACATGTATGTTGATGAACTCTAAGTGGAAGAATTAGGGACACTGATAATTTGCTTCTCAACCTTTTTTTTTAGTTGGTAAATATATTTATTCATATATTTAGACTAATCATGCCCAAATTTCTTGTAAAAACCACATGTGAGTCACTCTTTATTAGGTTTCCCATGTGAAGAAGATGACTCCTTTTATTATTTTAGATTATCAATATATTTATGACACTTTTCATTGCTCTAGGTCCTTGTTTTGATTATTTTCCTTAAAATTGGAGGCCTTGTATTTTTTACAACTCAAAAATAAAGAATGAGATTTGGAGGACTTTAATATAATTTGAATGAGATTGTCTTTCTCCTAATTCAAGTCAAAAGTAAAGTCATCCAAGGATGAAATTTTACAAGTAGTTTCAAGGGCATGTTTGGTGGTGTGGAAGGTGGAAATGAATACAAAATAGTTAGATCCCAATTTATCAAAGATGAAAAGAAAAAAATGACCATCCTTTTGTCAATGCCACATAGTTTCAACTATAACCTAAGTGATTTGAACTTTGTGAAGAAGTATTGTATCATATCAAAGTAAACTAGGCTCAAACTAATGACTTCATTCCTCAAATCATGACCCTCATTTCATATTAATTTCTAAAGAGTTTATCCTATAAGGTCCAAACATTATTTTTATTTGTTGTAGATTCAATATGAAAATGTAAGTTGAAAAACATAGATAGGAATAATAGACCATAGCTTCATTACTTTGGTTGTACCATTTCACATTCTCGACATCAAGGGTAAGTTATTTTTTGTACCCATTATGATTTGGTGTATGTATTTTCTCCTCAAGAGGATTTTCACCTTGAATTTCCACTTGTGATTGTTGAATGGTGTAAGAAGTAAAACTAAACTAAGATCAATGGTGTAGAAAGGAAGTATGTGTTAAATTATGTGTGTTATATACTAGAAATGTAACACCCCATTGAATATACATATGTTCAAATTCACAAGGCATTATAATAACATCAACTTGAATATCTTTAAAAAACATGCACTTTCAAAAAAAGGCACCTCAAGAGGACTAATGGTATAAAAGTTATGCTTTATCAAAATTCAATATGGCAAGCTTATTCTCCACTTTATAAAATCAAAAAAAAGTTGAGTGTTTAAAACATGGAACTGGGTTCTAAAATTAATCCCCCACTAGTAGGAATCCAAATTTAATCCCCCTTCATGTGACCACTTATGACTAAGGGAATTTGAATGGTGTAAGAAGAAGAATTGAGCTAAGATTCATAGTGTAGAAATGAAGTATGTGTTGAAATATATATGTTGTAGACTAGTAATGTAAGATCTCCCTAAATTTATATAGGTTCACATTGACATTGGACAAGAATAACACTAATGTGAATATCTCAAAAAAACATGAGCTTTCAAAAAAAAACACTTGAAAGGACCAACAAGGTGAAATTTATTCTTGATTCAAGTTCAAAATGGAAAGGTGATTATCCACTTTACAAAACTCAAGAAAATATTGAGTGTTAAAAACTTGGAACTTGGTCCCAGAGTTAAGTCCCCACTAGTAGGATTCTAAATTTAAACCCCCCATATGACCATGGGGATAAGAAGTAGGATGAGGAGAGTCTATAGGGGTTTTTTAAACCACCATAAAGTTTTATAGGGTTTATTTACACCACCATTGGGTTCTTCAAGGGTTTATTTCACCACTATCAGGTTATATAAGGGGTGATTACACCATTATTGGGTTTTATGGGGGGTGCTTGCACCGCTATCAAGTTTCACAAGGGGTGCTTATACCACTATCACATTATACAAGGGGTGTTTACACCACTATCAAGGTTTGAATGGGGTGCTTACACCACCATTAGGTTCCACAAATCATGTTGACATGCCTACTAGGGTCCACTAGTTGTTATTGCATGTTGATCTAGGTTTATCGATTGCAAAACACACTAGTCAAGGTCTATAAGAGGTATAACACATGGGTAAAGTCTAATGGAAGTGCAAAACATTAGTCAAGGTCCTTTAGAGGTAATTTTAAGTGTCTTGGGACTTGACGGGTGTGATCAAAAGGGCTTTTTATTCCATAGTCATTTTAGCATGGGTTATAGGACCTAATGAACATGTAAACAAGATCTCAAGATCTACAAGTGTTGCAAGCACAAAATTTTACCAAAGTTAGAAAAAATCCTAGATAGGTAGTTTTGGAGCAATTTATTCAATAACTAAAAGAGACCCACTTAGTTTCTTGAAAAACCTATAAAAATCCAAAAATGGTTTTTCCTAGAAGTGATTAGGTATATGAATTTTTATAGATTCTAAGAAAACACCTCTAAACCCTCCAAAAATGGCCAAATAATGCTTATCACAGAACAAGGTCATGTGGGTAGTCAAATCTAGGGTTGTTTCACCTTATGAATATAATTTCATTATTTATTTTTTAGTTTGAGACCTTAGATTATGTAATTTGCATTATTTTAGAAACCCCACTAAACCCTAGAAAACTAAAATCAGTGAAAAAATAGAATTTAAGATTCATAATATAATCAATGGTAATCATATACCAACATAATTTTGATAAAATGTTAGATAGGCCATAATGAGGATCAACTAGATAGATTTGAATGCATAGAGACGAATCTATATGGAGTAGTGAAACCTGAAGAACAAGTCACATGATGGAAGAAGCTTGTCTTCATAATAAATTTTTTTATTAATAATCTTTATCCAAAACATACATATCAAGATAAATTATAGAGTGAAAAATTAAGGCACCCAAAAAGGTAATTAACTCAATCCACAATTACAAAATGACTTAAAGTACATTTCATATAATGACCTATTATTAACCTAAGCAAGCTAAATAATACCATGTAGACAAAACCCAATGGGATAAAAGTCTACACCAATAATATTATGCCTATGATGGGTACTATATGATATATATAAAGTAAACTTTCACTTATCAAATTAAAAATGTCATCTTACAATTCTACTACTAATGATAACATTATCCAAAATCAACCTCTTGAAAATGTGTATTTGAATATCCTTATACATGAGAGTTTATCACGGAAATACTAATTTCATTTTTTGGCCATGAATATCCTTCCAAAAATATAATTCAATATGTACACTCTCTTTAAATTTGGGCTAAAGATGAGTGACTATTGTTAAAATCATTTCATATGAGACTTACATAAGAATCTTATGATTGGTTATACAGTTTATCAAATGGTTCCTTAACTACATTTAAGCAATTAAAATGTGTTTTCTTCTCAATATTTAACACACAAAATGTGCCAAAATTTACATTCAAACATTTTCAAAACTTTGAACAACATGATGATGAATCTCTTTAGGATTATACTATTAAATTTAAAAATGCATCATATTTCTTAGCATATTGATCTTTAAATTAGGAATAAAATTCCTTTTTAGTAGAGTTCTTACTCCTCCACTAAATGAAATGGAATTTCATAAATGTTATAGAACATTTAAAAACCTATACATGTATTTTAATATATATGCATATTTCCTACTCAAATATAATAAATAATTAAATCTATATCTTACAAAGTACCAAACTTTGTGCATGATACTTACAATGGGACCAAGTTATCAAGTGAATACGATGGGACCAAATTATCAAGTGAAAATAATGAACAAACTTGTGGCATTCTAAATATTTATGTTACACATTTACAAATTTTATTCAATAAAGGATCAATAAAAGATGAACATACTCCACATCCACTCCAAATTGAACCAATAAAAAATCATCCTCTTCAAAAGGACTTAACAATTACATTATTCATGGGTGGAGCTTGATTTCGCCATAACCATATTGATCCTAAATAAAAAGAATTTTTTTGTAATGAAAAACATTTGGCCCAACTTGGTTATACCATAAAATACTTACATCATAAAAGAATTTGTGAAAAATCATTGGGATACATAATCTTACAAATTTATTTTATTCCATGTGTTTTCCAAACAAAAGTGTGGATCATGCCCCATATAAATCAAAATAATTTTACATTGGGTAAATTTTGTCTATACAAAATGCAAGATAAAATAAATCAAAATAGAAAAGGTATTTCATTTGAATACAAGTCAAGGTTAGTTCATATACCACTTGATGGTGATGTAAATTATACCGAGCAAGTAAGGAGAGAATAGGAACATGATATGAACCTTTTTCACTCAAAATGATCCAATCATAATAAAATTTATCTATTTGATGCACATTTACCAAAATAAATATAATATTCTAAAATTTAAAAAAAAATCAAATATCCAATTAAATATAAAAACATTAAAATAAATTAATAAATAAAAATATATTTAGCATCCAAACGTTTATTATCTCCTTAGAATATATGTTTCTTTATGTTATTAGATATCATACAATTTATTTTATATATACACATATGTTTTACATGTATTTTAGTGTGATATATGAATACAATAGACCCATGATACTTGCACATATAGATGTTGGACCTTTACTCTTCCTACATGTCACACTACACTAGGGGCATCTACTTGTTTTACCATAATCAATACATGTTACATTACGTTATGATCATTTATACATTATCATATTGAGATTATATACCAATTCTCACACATGTCCATTCTCATGATTACATATTTCAAAGTGTACTTGATATGTTATGTTACATGACATTTTATTATAACATATATATGCAAGGACTAGTATGAGATGCTCATGTTGGTTGCTTATACTTCATTTAATCACATTGTCACTTCTTTGAGTGTATTTATATTAATTTATGTTTACTTTCTTGTGAAACATTTGAATATGTTCATTAGTTTTTCACCCATATGCCACTATATGTATATTTTTATTATGTATACATTTTAATATGTCATTTATTCAAGTGTGTGTCATTTGAATATTCCACTTGTTTGTATTCTCCCTAGACCTCTCTTGTTTGGTATTGAGTGATCTTGTGTGTGTGTTTTATTGATTGTGGATCTCATATTTTTACTTTATATACATTGACATGATCCATATAATGCATCTTAGGTATTTTTTTTATCACATACTATGGAATTCATTTATATATCTACTTAGACATGCTAATCTAATAGGTTGCATGATTCATAAACACATTATATAATTGTCTTATCATTTTTAGGTAAGGTAACTACCAAATTCCATTACTTCACCTAAAAGAGGGGGGTATATTAGTGGGGCCATGTCATATAGACATGAATCCACACATAATAGGTTCACATAGTTGACAAATTTTGATAATGTTTATATGATTCATTATATACACTTGGGTTAGAATCCTATATAAATTGCATAGAATTTTATAGATTTGGGATAAAAAAATTTATATTTGTGACATATATTATACATAATTAAAAAAATAGGTTAAATTTTGAAATATGATTTATATTTAGACACATTAAAGGTTAATATTCCATGTGATTTTACCAAAAAAAGCAAATACATATTCAGACTTATTTACCAATAAGTATTGATACTATATTGAAAAGCACCATCCTCACCAAAAAACATCATTTTGAGCCTATTATGTCCATATAAGATAGATCCTTTTAATATTTTTTTGATATTCAATGAACTCAATGGACTAACATTACCTACATATTGTATGTTGAGTTGGTTATACCACTTAACTTGGATTTTATTGTATTATCACTTGAGTTGTGTATTTGAGATTCAATGATCTCAATGGTCATGTCAAAAATCACCCTTCCACGAGATTATGGGAATAATTACCTTCCAATATCCCTATTTAAATGGTAAATATTCAATTTTGAAACTCTCTTAGCTCCAATGATTCATAAGGAATCATATTTACCAATTATAAATAACAAAAGGAAACATGGTTGCATTGATAGACATGAGTTTTCCTTCCTTCCTCTCTTTATTTTCAAGAATTTAAATTATGTAAAATTTCACTTTATATACACTAATTTTTATTATAAATTTTTATTTTTTATTGTTCATACACAATCAAATCATTGGATGTGGTTTCCATCAAAATCAAGGTGTTATACACACCCATGTATGCATTTATTTCCTTTAAACTAGTAATTTCATCCTTATGAATTACTAGATTAAATGGGGGAGGTAGAATGTATATAATAAAATATAATTTATATAACATATTACTATTCTATACTTTACAAATAACTATTTGGTATATACCATTAAATTCTAAACATACTTTTTTTAAAGGATCAAATTCATCGTCTCACTATGCATAATTGTTTATCTTATAGTCTAACCTTATCATTTATGATGACCCAAATATCATTTATTATAACATAAATATCTATTGAGAGGGGGGGGTTTGAATCAGTAGATTGACTAAATTAGTCATTTTTTTTAATGCAAACTAAAACTATATGCAAAGATCACATACACAAAAATATGCATAACACTAGATATACCATGGAAAATCCAATATGGGAAAAACCACCATGAGAATAGATACTAAAATCTACTATTATAATCTATCCTCAGAATAGAGAACCTCAATAGTTACAATTTTTAAGGGCAATAAACCTAAGGAGACACAAATCCCATGATTTAAGAGCACCTACTCTAAGGAAGCACCAACTCCTTGACTAGACACCAACTCAGTTTATCTAGTGGCACCCCCCAATCAGATATAGATTATGGAACTACAAATTCATATTACAATATTTTATTCATAAATGAATCCAATTCCTATGATCTATTACAAGTCTATTCTATAATTTCTCATGCTTTTCACATCTCTGTCTTCTCTTCTCTACCTCTCTACCCCTATATCCTTATGTCTCTATATTCTCTATTTGACACACTTCATCAATCTCTTTCTCTTTTCCTCTCTCTTTCTCAATTTGATTATATTTAGTAGAAAAAATAATAGCTATCTCTATTTTATCCTAGATGACATATATATAATCATTGGATCTAGATTTTTGCATCTTCTCTATGTTCATACTTGTTTACTAACACATCACACCTAATTTTGTCGGTCTTTATTTTTTATATTTCATAGCAAGTTCCCCATATTGAAATCATGATTCACCACCAATATTCTTCGTATCAATACTATTTTTATCATATAATAGGCTCTATTTTTAATGCACATACCATATTGCACAAATTTGATTGATTACAATAATCAATTTTATTGTTTGTGTCATATTTTATGGCTTACTTGCATGTTCCTCTGCTTGACTATTCAGACGCACATATATTTAAATATTGATCGTTGATCTTAAGTTTCATGCCATGATATGATTATCCAAATTTAATTTTATCAAATTTAAAATGCATCTATTAGATCAAATAATGATAGGGTCAAAATGTCTATTGGATCCTTGTACGCTTATGAGCTTTAATGTTCCAACTTTAAAATGCATCTATTGGATTTTTTGATTTGAGCTACCACATGTCATTATATCTTCATAGTTATATGAACTTTACCTATATATAACATTAAAACTCAATCTCTTAATCTCATCTCATTTCTTCATGAGTCTTTATAATGAATACACTCCATCAATATCATCAAACTAGCTTGGTTTTTAACTCACCTCTATGTCGATAAACATTAAGCACTTTATCCCATTGAGTCCACTCACTCTGTTAGATCATCATTTCATGATCATATGCACACAAGATTTAAATTTATCTTTGACAAGTTATCATGAATGTGACACTTGGCACGATCGTGTGCCTTTTACACCTTTGCTGTCAGTTCTAGTTATTGAGAAACTTATCATTCCTGCATTAATCCTTGAATATTTGACATTAAATCACTCTATAGATTTATTCAGAAATATCCATGATTGTGACACTTATCACTATCACATTTACTCAGAGGTGCCTTTAACAAATTGACTTTGATATTCTTCATTGGATCTTTAATGTAAAATTAAGCGTTGACCATTGATCAAACTAGGAAAAATCTTAAGTCAAGGACATAGGAAATATAAAGTCTAAAAAAATTTGGTTGATTTAGTAATTACTAGGTTGAAGGGGCTGGTTTCACAATGATGTGGAAGATTTAAGTTATAACTTAAGTAATTGGTTCCCATCTATATCTAGTCAACATAAAAATAGAACATGCATGTGAATGCCATGGCTTAAATGCTTAGGGCTTAACTAAGAAACTATGATATGGCTGAGAGATGAAATAAATAATTAATGAGATAATTTATCTTTATCTATACCTATGAACCATATATCTATAATTAACTCAAAAAACCCATAACAAATCTTTAATCAATTACTCTTCACTCCTCCAAAAATGGTCTCTATAAAAGCATGACAAATTTACACTATACAATTGTAAAACATGCTCTTCTCTCCATCACTCATGCTTGATCATTTAACATTAATGACATCAATAATTCCCATTTTGACACAAATGACAATCATATGGACAATAATCTCCCCCTTTGGCATTGATGGAAAACTAAATGCTTTGATCCTTTTCCTGATCCTTTTTTGGCATTGAATATACTTACATTGGCTTCTAATGAACTGAAACTAAAGCTGCTTATACCAAACTTACTCCTTCTTAGGTAATGACACTTTTGACAAAACTCAACTTAGACACATGCTCTTCTCTTTCTAAATTTTATAGAGAGTATTGCACTTTTTATCCCTCTTTGACATCAATGGCAAGGGGACTCCAACTTTCTCATAGCTTTTCCAAACTTTTGTCACCCTTTATTAGATAAAGGAATTTGTCTAAGAATATACAACCATAAAATCATTATAAATTTTTAGTATTATGCATACATAAGTTGACTTTTCTCTCTTCTTCCAGTGATTAACAAGAATTTTGTGATACTCTAACTAGACTCATGTCCTATCATAAGGATCTAGTGATGTGATGTAGGAGACACCACTCCCAATTTATATCTCAGATACTCTAATTTTTCCTTGGGAAGAGGTTTGATGAATATGTCTATAATTTGGTCTTATGTTGGCACATATTCCATTATGATGTCTTGATCTGCAACCTTTTTAATTAATAATTGATACTTGACTGATACATGCTTAGTTTTGGAATGCATCACTAGATACTTTGATACATTAATAATACTTAAATTATCACAAAAAATAGAGATGGGTTATTTTTACTCTACCTTGATGTCTTTGAGTGTTTCATTCATCCATAATACTTGAGTGAAACATGTTATTATTGTTAGATACTCTATTTTTATTTTATAAAGAGTGAACAAATTTTAATTTTTGATTAGCCATGAAATAAGTCTATTTCCAAGAAAAAATGCACCACCATTAGTGCTTCTTATATCATCCACACTTCCTACCCAATCAACATTTGTATATGCTATCAAAGTGAAATCTTCACTCTAAGGATACCATAGGTCATTGTAAATTGTGCTCTTGATATATCTAAATATTATTTTCAAGAGATTGACATGTGACTCTTTAATAGAATATTTAAATATTACAACCATTCACACTACTTGTATGATATCAGTTCTTGATACAATTAGGTATAAGAAGATACCTATCATTGATCTATAAATAGTTTGATTTGCATTAATAGACTCATCCTTTTTTCTCAACATCCATCCAATTATCATTAAAGTACCTACTAGCTCAATTTATTTCATCCTAAACTTCTTGATCATTTCCTTAGAATACTTGGTTTGAGATATAAATATCCCTCTATTAGTTTGTGTTATTTGTAGTCTGAGGAAGAAATAATTTTTTCCAATCATAGACATCTTAAACTCATTTTGTATTTGAGTAGAAATGTCTTTGGACATTCTATTTTTATTTTCAGTAAAATTATATCATTAACATATACAAAAATAATTAACATATGTTAAGCTTATGATTTGAAGTATAGATTACTTTTTGCACATCCTTTATTGAGTCCTTATTATTGTAGGTACTGGTCTAATCTTAAATACCATGATCTAGGTTCTTATTTTAGACCATATAGAGCTTTATTCAGTCTACATACATAATATTCTTATTCTAGTAGATAAAAACCTTTAGGTTGTTCTATGTAGACTTCTTCTTCTAGGTTCCCATTCAAGAAAGTAGAATTAACATCCATTTGATAGACTTTAAACTTTTTATAAATAGAGAGTTTTAGAAACATTCTTATGGATTCCAATCTAGCAACAGGAGCAAATGTTTCCTCAAAATCTATGCCTTCAACTTGTACATATCCTTTTAACACCAATCTTGAATTATTTCTTATAACAACTCCATCCTCATTGAGCTTATTTGTAAGACCCACCTTGTACCTATTACAATCTTATTTTTAGGTCTTGGAACTAATTCCCAACTTTTATTATTTTCAATTTGTCTCAATTTTTCATCCATGGATTTCAGCTAATTATCATCCTCATTAGATTAAACATAGTTTTTGGGTTTAATTTTAGACATTAGAGCAAAACTTACTTTCTCCTTGTTCATTGCAACTCTTCTCCTAGTCTGAACTCCATTCTTATTGCCAATGATCTATTGTATAGGATGATCCATTATAGGTGCCATTTCATTTACTTCCTCATGCTCTTCATTACTTGCTTCTTCTTCAAAATCTAATTCTTTAATAGAGATTTCTCTATCAAGTTTAAATTGCTTCAAGCTTTCTTCAACCTTGACATTGATGCTCTCTACAATATTGTGTAGCCTTTTATTTTAATTTATGTAGGCTTTTATTTGGGTGGAATAACCAAGAAATATTCCTTCATCACATCTTGATTCAAAGATTCCCAATTTTTCCTCTTATCTCTTGATGTAGCATTTGTTGCCAAACACTTTGAAGTACTTCATAGAGGCAAGTTTTCCATACCATATTTCATAGGGAGTTTTATCACTATTTACCATCAATTCAACTCTATCCAAGATATATATTGTTGTTTTGAATTCTTCTCTCCACTATCCATCAAGTAACTTGTCCTATTTTAACATTTCTCTATCCATCTATTATCCTACTCTTTCTTTCAACAACTCCATTATGTTGTGAAATAATTGGTGTAGAGTAATGTATTTTGATTCCATGCTTTTGATAGTACTCTATGAACTCATTTGAGTGTAATTATCCACCGTTATCAAAACTTAAATATATGATTTTTCATCTAATCTCATTCTCCACCATAGACATAAAGATCTTGAATCTCTCAAATTTCTATGATTTATCCTTCAAAAAGGTTACCCATGTCATTCTTGAGTAATCATCTATAAATAACATGAAGTATCTTTCTCATTTATATCCTCTTCTTGTATTAGGACCACAAAGATCAAAATGAACTAATTTTAGAGAATTTGTAGTTGCATACTCCTTTCTTAAAATATGACCCTTATCTACTCGCCTTATTGACATTCCTTTCAGGTAGTGTCTATAGGTTTGGTTATCTTAGGCATGTGTCTAACACACTTATTTGATCTTACCTTTACTAGGTTGTCAAAATTAACATGGCCCATTCTTCTATGTCATAACCAAATTTCATCAATCTTTCCTATCAGGTAGATATTACCATTCACTTCAAAAAAATTATAGATATTACTTTTAATTATTTTCCTTTCTACAACTACTCTTATAGATCTCCTTAACTTACAGCCTTATACATTAAATGTGACCTTATATCCATTGTCACACATTTGGATGACACTTAGCAAATTATGCTTCAATATTTCAATATAAAGGACATCATGTGTAACTAGTTTTCCATCTATGTTCAAGGTTCCTTTTCCTTAGATCTTTACTATATTGTTGTCTCCCAAGATGATATATCCCTCCTTAAATTTTCTCAATTTTATGAACTTGCTCTTATCACTAGTCATGTGTTTTGAGCAACCACTATCTATTACCCAAAAAATTTTCTCCTTGACATGGAAAGAAGTTTGATCAATCATATATTGATCTTTCACTTTCCACACATCCTTAGGTTTCTTATTTGTCTTATTCTTCCCTTTTTTAGAGACTTGTGAACCTTTGTTTACATTGGGAGGCATTCCTTTGTTCTTACTTTGATTTTTTGGTCTCATAAATTTTTTCCTACATTGTTTAGCTATGTGACCAAAATTATTTCAATTATAGAATATTATATTTGTATCTAACAAGGGTCCAAATGGATTTTTTCTTACAAAATTTATTCTCCTTTTAGGTAGAATTCTACAATAAATAACCCTATGACCAAACTGATTATAGTAATAACAATAACCATAGAAAGATGAGGAATACCTAGTCATAGCATTTATTTATGAAATATGAGGAGATATTATAAACTCTAGCTTCTTCAATTCTCTCACCTTGTGTAACCATCTGCACCAGCTACCTTTATGTTATACATCTTCCTTGAGTTTTTAGAGATTTACTCATTGCTTTTTTAATTTCTTCAAGCTTCTTTTCTCCTTGAAATTTATTCACATCAGTAATTCTTGTGTCTATATTTGTATTCCTATAATATTTCTCTTTGTTTTCTCCTGATTCTCCTTCTACTTTGAAGTTTTCATATAGGTTAGCAGATGTACTAGTTATGCAACTTTTTCCTTTTTCATAATGAAGACCAGATCTTTCTTTTAAAGGATTTTGAGAGCTGATCAAATCATCAAGAATTTATGATCCTCCTTTTAACTTTAGACCTTTATTTATTTCATCTTTAGCTTTCTCAATTTTTTTTATCAAGGCCATTATCTCTACTTCTAACTTCACGTACTCATCAAAATTATATTATATCTCAAGTTTGACTACATATTCTATTTTTTTATCCTCTTCAACTTGTGTCTTTAGGATAACCACTATTTGATCAAATTTTTTATGAATTTTGGATATTTTTTCAATCTCCTTTTGTCTAAGCTTCTTTTATTTTGAGTTATCTTTTATCAACTTGTCCATTTATCTAGAGCATAGATGAGTTAACACTTTAGATCCACTTATCCTTCTTATTCTTCATCTAAGTCTTTAACTTCTTCTTGATCCACAAAATCTAATCCTAATGTCATGAATAGGAATTCCTTTTCTTCATCCACAAAGACATAGTCATAATCATCATCAAAACTATATTTATCATCAAATGAATCATTGTCTTATTTTGTGTACATGATTTTCTCATTTTTAATTAAGTCCTTCCTCTTAGAGTATTGGGGCTTCACCTTTTTATTATCCTCTTCTTTCTCAAAGTTATCATTATTGTTATAAGGGCATTTAGAAGTAAAATTTCCTACTTTACCACAATTAAATCATTCAAAGGGTAACTTAACTTTGTACTTTCTAGACCCTTTTCTTAATCTTCTAATAAGGTTGGCTTTTTCTTCATCAGTCTCCTCAAATATGGATGTAGGTACTTATACCTTTACTAGTTTGGATGATTTGAATTTATATTATCTCTTGAAGGTATCTATTTCTCCCATTCTCATCACAAAGGATGTGAATGTTCCTTACAACTCATCAATAGTGAATTTATCTATATTTCTTGCTTCCTTTATTGAAATTATTTTTGAGTCATACCTTGATGGTAGAAATATCAAGACATTTTTGATAATGATAAGAT
Organism: Torreya grandis; assembly: GCA_037957365.1. Classification (NCBI taxonomy): domain Eukaryota; kingdom Viridiplantae; phylum Streptophyta; class Pinopsida; order Cupressales; family Taxaceae; genus Torreya; species Torreya grandis. The sequence goes on along the minus strand of JARHVA010001762.1, from coordinate 3,013,882 downwards.
CTTTCATCTCTTTTCTAAGGCCTCTAATTTCATTGAATATTCCATCTACTTTGAAGAGGTAGTCTACAATTTTCTCTTCTTTATTTATTTTAAGGCTTTCAAACTTACCTTTGAATGTTTGTAGCTTGGTGTGCTTTACCTTGTCATCACCTTCATAGATTATCTTTAGTTTTTTATAGATATATTATGAATTTTTACAATGCATCACTTTAATAAAATTTGAATTAGGCAATCCATAAAGGTTAGCATTCTTTGCCTTGGCATTTCTCTCATCTGCCTTCTTTGAAGCCTGATGAATTGGAGTTGTAACAAGAGATGTATATAAATTTATAATAAACATACATACATACAACCTTAATGAATATGAATATTCTTATTTTATAATTCTCTAAATTCATATTTTGATCCATCAAAGAGAGGTTCTTTGTTTGAGGAAAATCCTTCGTGACTAGCCATTTGTGTTTGTCATTCAAGATCTACTTGAGATTATTAAGCTTCTTCTAAGGAACCATGGCTATGATACTAATTGTTGGAACACAATTATCTACTAAGGTTGGGGGGGTGAGTTAGTATATTTACTAACTTATTCCCTTTTGTTATTTTTAATATAGATTAAAAATATATGCAGAGATCACATACACACAAATATACATAACACTATATATACCATGGAAAACCCAATATGGGAAAAACCACCATGAGAATAGATGTTATAATCTAGACTCATAATAAATAACCTCACTTGTTTTAATGTTTAATGGCATAGACCCTACGGAGACACCAATCCCCTAATTTAAGAGCGCTTACTCTGAGGAAGCACAAACTCCCTGACTAAGCACCAACTCAACCTATCTAATGACACCCACCAATTAGATCTATATTATATAGCTTCAACTCTAGATTACAATATTTGATTCATACATGAATCTAATTCATATGCTATGTTATAATTTTATTATATAATAACTCATTATTTACATATCTCTCTCTTTTGTTATCTACCTCTATGCCACTCTATCTTTGTGTCTCTATATTCTCTATTTGACACACTTCATCAATATTTTGCTCTCTACCTCTCTCTTTCTCAATTCAATTCTATTAAATAGAAATAAAAATAGGTAGTTTTACTATATCCTAGATGACATATATATAATCATTAGATCTAGGTTTTCACATCATCTCTGTGATCATACTTTTTTACTAACATATCATGCCCAATTTTGTTGGACTTTAGTTCCTATCTTTAATAAAAAATTTCTCGTATCTTGAACTCATGCTTTAACACCATGATTCTTGGTATCATTACTATTTTTAGCATATAATGGGCTTTGGTTTTGATGTACATGTCATATTGCACAAATTTTATCAATTAAAATAATCAATTTTATTGGTTATGTCATATTTTATAGCTTACCTACATGTTCTTCCACTTGACTATTGGGATGAACATATCTTTAAATATTGACCATTGATCTTAAGATTTATGCCATGATCTGATGATCCATTTTCAATTTGATCAACTTTGAAACACATCCATTAGATCAAGTTCTAACAAGTTCACACTCTCCATCGGATCTTTGTATGCTTTTGAGTTTTAATGTTCTAATTTAAAATGCATCCATTGGATATTTTGATCTAAACTCTCACATGTGATTAGATCTTCATAGTTGCACAAGATTTACCTCTATCTAACATTAAAACTTAAGTTATTAGTCTCATCTTGTTGATTTTTGAGTCTTTGGAATGAATATTCTCCATCAATATCATTAAACTAGCTTGGTTTTTAACTTGCCTCTATGTTAATAAATATCAATCACTTTATCTCATTGATTCCACTCACTTCATTAGATATTAATTTCATGATAACACACTCACTATTTGATCTTATAATAATATCAAACTTTATCTCTAACAAGCTCCTATGAATGTGACACTTGGTACCCTCATGTGCCTTTTACATTTTTTCTATCAGCTTTTGCTATTGAGACACTTAACATTCCTACATTAATCTTTGACTATTTAAATTTAAACCACTTAGTATATTTATTGTGTAATATCTATTATTATGACACTCATTAATAACACATTTACTCTGATGTGCCTTTCACAAATTGACTTTCTTATGCTTTATTAGATCTTCAACGTATGATTAAGTGTTGACCATTGATCGAGCTGGGACAAATCTTAAGCTAAGGACCTAAGAAATATAAAGTCTTAGAACATTTTCTCAAGCTAATAATTACTAGATCAAAGGGGTTGGTTATACAGTGACAAGGAAGACATAAGTTATAACTTAAGTAATTGGTTCCCATCTATAGCTAGTCAACATAAAAATAGAACATGACTATGAACACCATGGCTTAAACCATTAAGGTTTAACTGAGAAACTATGATATGGTTGAGAGCTAAAATAAATCATTATTGAGCTAATTTTTCTTAATCTAAACCTACAAACCATATATCTAAAATGCACTCAAAAAACCCATAATAGATCTTCAATCAATTACTCCTTAATCCTTTAGAAATGGTCTCTATAAAAGCATGACAACTTTACACTATGAAATTATAAACACATGATCTTCTCTCCATCAATCATGCCTAATCCTTTGACATCAATGACATCCATAATTCCCCTTTTGACATTAATAACAATCATATGGAAATCATCCTTCATTGTAAATAAATCTTAAAAACTAATATATATCCTTCAATTTTGGTTTCATATCCTCAACATCTTCCTATCCTACCAAACATGTGTCCTACATAGGGACACTTGCATCAATGCAAGTGGTCAAATTCTTATCAAGTGTCTAATCCTTAAAAGTCATCTAATTTACAATTATTTCAAATACTATGGCTTAGCCAATTTATTTTATTTCACCCTTTATGATATATTTTCAAAATGTGTGATATACATACAAATCTAAGCCTACTCATTACTCATATAGAAAATTTAAATAAAACACATATTCAAGCTCAATAAATTAATTGCATAACTAAGTTCTAATAGACTATTCTAATATTTGGATAACTACAAGAATTGAAAAAAGAGTAGAATACTTGAGAATATGACTAACATTCTTTAAGGGAGAAACCTCCATAGTAGTGTAATAAGATCAAAATTTGTAATATGATGATAAAATACAAACTAGTGCCTCATATATGTATTCTAATTATCCATGGTTATTCCATAGGTCAACCATACTAAGAACAAAAATAAATGAAATAAGATAATATGAAAGGTATGTATACCACAAGTCAACCACACATATCCCTAGTTGCAATATAGGTTAACGGTGTACTATGCACGTCACCTTAGAAAAATGTTTCCCTCAATGCTTAATCAATTATGGACATTGTTTTAGGAAAGATTCATCCTTCCATGTCACATATTCATGATTAAAATCTTCCACTTGATCAAATACGTTATAAGCTCTCTTATTTATAGCCATTTTGTGTGTGTGTGTGCAAAAGATATCCTCAAGTTCTAAAATGACTCTACCTTCTTCATAATTCAAGTAACTCAATATGGATATAAAATCATTTTCCAATAAGCTTCTTTAGGAAAGACATATGAAATAAAATATGTATTTGACTGTATTAGGGTAGCTCCAACTTGTATGCCACACTACCAATTTTCTACAACATCTAATAAGGGAATAATACTTAGGTGAAATGTTTTTATAATTTTGATATTTATTCAAATACATCTACTTATATGGATATAGCTCACAAATATCCAATCATTGATATCAAAATGCCTCTCTCTATAATGTCGATCATCTTTCTACTTCATTCTATTTTGTTTTATTATTAAATCATCACTCAAACAACTTATTACATCATGTTTATGTTGAATGTGTTCCTAAACATCTTTAACCTTGGGTTTCACCTTCAAATATAAAGTGGTAAATGGGGGATGATATCTAAAAAGTGTCATAATGGGATGAATTTTAGAATAAGTATAGATGGAAGTGTTGTACCACCATTATACTACTAAAAAACAATGGAACCAACATTCTTATTTATCTGATGTAAAAAAATGAAGACACCCATATAGGAGTTTTATTACAGACTTTTCTTTCTAATTAGATTACGGATGATAAGATGATATATGAGCCAATTAGGTACCCAAACATTAAAACAACTTAGTCTAAAATTTACTATTGAAGATAGGATCAAGATCACTTACAATGATTTTCTCAGTACCATGTATATTTTAAATTATATTGATAAAAGAAACATATATTCTACTGGATAAAATGGTTTTGATAAGGAACAAAAATGATAATATTTAGTGATTATATCAAAACTACCATGATAACAATTTGACCCTTATATCTTAGAAACATTATAATTAAATATATGGAAACATCCTCCCATAGTTGGCTACGGATGGATAATGGCTTCAAAAGACCTAGTTTCTTAATTGTGTCCCCTTTGTTATGTTGACAAACCATGCATTATACTACAAATTTAGTTATATCCCACTTGAGTCTACCCCAAAATAAATATTTCTTGATGCAATGATATGCCTTCAAAAATATTGAACCCCCCCTATTGGATATGTGTGAATATCATAAATGATAAATATTTTAAATCAAGACCTATGCATCTATGTTATTATCCCATTATAATTTTTCTTCTTCTAACCAATTTTTTTTCTAAATGTTTATTATGAATAATGTTGCCTCAATAATTTCATCCCTCTTGGAAAGTGTATATGATACCACATTTTCTTTTCTTTTCTTATAGAATATTTCAAAGTCATAACCCAAAATTTTTGTCATCCATTTTTGTTGCTTTTTTGATGATAAATTTTGTCCCAAAAATCATTTTATAATATCAATATTAATCTTTACCTAAAAGCATCTACCCATTAGACAAGGTCTCCATTGCTAGATTGCATGAAGAATAGCCATAATCTCTTCCTAATAGATTGGCTTAATATTATTTTTTCCATTTAGTTGATGCCTCTAAAATGTAATGGGTCTTCCTCCTTCCATGATAGTACCTAATGCATCACATTCAAAAATAAACATTTTATAAAAATTAGGGGTTAACAAAACTAGAGTGTGCACATATCCTTTTTAGCTATGCAAATGCCTTAGTATATGGTTCAGAACTATGGAAGGAATCTTGTTTCAATAAGGTTGTGATTAGATATATTATGCTAGAATGTTTTTTTTTAAAAATATATGATAATACCCTATTATCGCTAAAAATCCATGAAGTTTCTTGAAGATTTTTGTCTCTTTCCACTCAATCATAGATTTAAATTTTTAGGGTTGTAAATACTTCATATAAAAAAAATGACCTAATTATTCCGCTCATGGATGCTAAAATCACATTTAAAATATTGTTCATAAATATGATTTTATTCTATAACTAGAAGAACCTTTTTCACATGCTTTAAATTTATTCACAACTTTTTATATATAGTAGGATGTCATAAAATAAAGGAACACAAAATTAATTTAAAAAATCCTAAAAATAGTATTCATCAAACTCCAAAATGTAGATGGTACATTTTTGAAACCAAATGGTATGACCATAAACTCATAATGGCCTTCATGAGTTCTAAAAGTTATTTTATGGATATGCTCATCTTTTATATAAATTTTATGATACCTAAAAAATATATCTAATTTGGTAAAGTAAACAACACCATGTAATTAATATAATAAATCATCAATGACTAGAGTATGGAACTTAACTTTGATGGTATTCTTTCTAAGTTATTTTTAGTTGTGGCACATCCTCCAAGTGTCATCCTTCTTATGCACCATGACCACTAAGGAATAATATTCACCTTAGTTATGTTGAATAATACATGCCTCAAACATCTTATGTACCATTTTTTCATTTTCACTTTTCTGAGCATATGGATAACTTTACAGTTTAATCTTAAGTGGTTTGAGACCTAAAATTAATATTATGACATGATTGTGTTCTCTGTTGGATGGTAGTATTATTGGAATTATGCCAAAAATAACTATAGTCATCAAGAATAATCTATATACAAATGTGTTGGATAAAATTATAAGGAAAACAACCATGAAATAAATCCTTCCATACCTTTTTAACAATATTTTTCATTTGATGTGAATTGGGGAGACTTTTCCCATAATTCCCATAGTTCCAATATCCTATGTTCAAAATGAAAGTGCATGAACAGTTCCTTGAAATTCATCTCTATTGTTCCCAAATTTGTGATCCATTTTAATCCCAAAATAATGTTATCTCCCATGGTAATAATAAACATAGTATAATTAAGAAGTTAGTTCCTCATGGAAATATTAAGACTATGGCATTTTATAGAATAATTGACTATGTCAACATCTATAATCATGACTTGGAATTATGGATCTAGATACTTAAAATAGCTTAAATGAGTATGTAACTTACTATGATGAAGTTATGTGTACTTACTATGAAATAAACATTGCCACCTTATGTTCTCTGAGGAAGCCCATCACCTTAAGAGTTTGAGGAGTGAATATACTTGAAATGGCATGAAAAGAGATAATAAGGTGAGAATCATCAAATTCTTACTCTATTTATTCCTGTAATTTCATATACAACTTCATCATCATCTTCATATTCATTGTCACATTCATTTTAGAACAACTTATTTTCAACATATTCACATCATTTTCTCCAATTGATATCACAACCAAAGCATACACGTTTGTTATACTTCTCTTTAATTTTATGAGGGGTCAATATTATAGGTTGTGGAAATTATGGTGTTGTGGAAATACATTTGTGGACACGAGTGAAAGACCTTATTTTTACCAATTATTAATCCTCTTCATAACAAGAAAATGGTGTGGATTTATAAATAGTTGATGGATTAAACATTGGAACCTCAAGTTTGATGTTATCATGGATATCCCTTCTCCTAAGAATAGTTTATTCAAGTTGTTCATAGTGATTTAACCCACAATTAAGGATATATTATAGAATTATTGAATATAATACATCACAACCCATGTTTATCACAACTTTGATAATTGTATAAATTAGTTTTCAAATATGTTTTGATAGTGTATATGTAGCTCCTTAGGAAACACTCACTAGGTAACATGGGTGCCCTTATTTTTATTTTGAGAATAAAACCACTTAATGAAATTCTAAAGTTATAGATAGAGGTATGTGATGATCAACTTTTGTGCACATGGGGTATGATGTAGATAAAATAATTTTTCTATTTGATTGATCCAAATGAGTGGATCAATACCATCCAACTTGTGTATTTCAAATTTTGGTAGCATGTGCTTCAAACTAGTATAAGACTTGTGATTATTATAAGTGGGATAAATTTATTGGAGTGGTGGAGGATTATTTTTCATAAACTGAGCTTTAATACAGGTCAATCAAGCACTCATTAATGGTAACTAATCCTTCAAAGAATCCATTTCCCATTTTACTTCACCAAGATCTTCCTTCCTTAACATTCTTTGTATATATAACTAAATTTGTTGAACTACTTCAAAAATTAATGGATCTAATGTTCCAAACTCCATGTTATCTTATTGAGGAGTTTTTGGGGTGTCTTGACCTTTCCAACACCTATGAGTGTTCAGACTAGCCAAGCAAAAACCCTAATATGGAGGGTTTTAGGCCCAAAAAAGTGTATGAATATATTGTACCATTTTGATAATCTCACATAGATGAATCTAATGACTACTAATTTTCACAAGGGTGTGAATTTTTTTCTAAACTTTGAACAATACTATAGTGTGGGAAAATTAAATTCTTCATAGATCACAAGTTATGTTTTTTTATCCTTTACATATTCAATTGGATGTAACACTGGATCCATAAAAAACATTATATAAACTAGCCCATATTGATGTTATGATATCACTTGTAATGAAATTAATTATATATTTATAATAATGGAATAATATATTAAAGAATTAAGAGTAGAATAATCAAATCCATAAAAATAATTAAAAAAAGAGTAGAATAATAAAGAATAATGACTAAGATGCTTCATGAAGGAAACCTCCAAAAAATTAAATAAGATTATAATTTTAAATATGATGATAAAATAATAACCACTACATCCTATATATAGTCTAATTATCCATGATTATTCCATAGGCTAACCATACTAAGAACATAGATAAATGCAATAAGATAATATGAAAGGTACATAAGCCACAAGTCAACCACACATATCCCTAGACACACTATATATATTAAGTATGTAGCACAAAAATATACATGTAACATTTAGTGTGGAAAATTATGGAATATTAGTACATAAAAAATATCACAAACCCCATGTAATATTGTAATAACCCTCTCAATGAGCTAGTGTTCCCTTGTCATTAGTGGTTTAGTCAGTGTATGTCATAAGTCTTTCAAATTCATTGTGCACATAGATTGTGTGAAATGAATTTTTGTTCATAGTAATAAAATTTTATGGTGGTTACCTTATAAGGGTCATAATTAAAACTATAGTGCACTTTTATTTCTTATTATGGAGAATGAGATAGCTTTATACTAAGAGTAGGATCTTTTGTTCATACCTTGGGGGATAAATAATTGGGTAATAAAGTTTAATCACACTTATAAAATAAAAATGGGTATTTATAATTTGATTTTATTATTATCAAGATTTTTATTTGATTAGTTATAACCAATTTCATATTTTTTGTTCTCATAATAGCCTATATTGTTGTAAGACCTATAGATGGATTTCTATGTGCTTTAAATACTATTATTATTATGAATTATTTTGTGTCACAATTTAAGATGAAATTTATTTAAGCATTGGAATAAAAATAAATGCAAATTGTAATGTAAATGGTGTATAGTTATGGCACATTATAAGCAAAATAAAGGATTTATATTTTATTAAAAATTTGGTTCTTTGTTTCCTTACGCACATGGGTGGCAAGGTGAGTAGGAAGGAAAGCTAATGAATTAGAAGGTGATTAAGAAATCAAATTAACATGAGTAGAGGAAATAGTTTTATTAGTGGTATTATAATTTTCTTTTATTAATGGAATCTCAAGTCATTAATTGGTGGAGACATGCATTTTTATAGAAAACCCTACCTTGTGGAGGAAAAAAAATCTTGAATGCATTAAATAAATAAGATATTACATGCACCAAGTATCCTTTCAAGAGTAAATTTTCCCAATTTAAAGTAGTTTAAGTGCCACATTGAGAGTAAGTAATGAGATTAGAGAGAAGATTGTACTCTACTAGGTATTTTTGATGAGTGGATATATGCAATAATATCTTTTGTATCTAACACACCCCACCTTGTAAGAGGGGACCCATTTTTAAAATAAAATCCAAGGTTTATTCATAATTTGGGATATTCATGTGTATCGATAGAATTTGAACACTTTTTATCATTAAATCACACTTTTGATGTACTCGATCTCCCATTATACCCCTATTTTCATTAGAAAAACTTATTGAGACTAATCTGTTAATGTAATTCTTAGAACTTTTTCATGTATGATAGGTATTCAAGTTTTCTAATTTAGGTTATTTTATTTGAATTTATATTTGTCATTATGTACAATTTTGGCATTCAACAACTTTTGGTCTCCAAAAAATTTTTAGTCTTTATACTTTTGGTCTTTAGGAGATTTATCTTATGGATATTTTTGGTCAAAAACTTTCCTTCAGATATTTTTGTTTGCCAACTTCCTCTACAATAACTTTATCTTTGAAAACTTTTATCTTTGGAAGGTCTTGGTTTGTGATAACTTTATCTTTGGTAGGTTTTATTCAAAAGGTTTTGGTCAGGAACTTTCTCATCATAAACATCTTCTTGAAAAACAATCTCCCTAAAAAACACTTGGTTTTTGAGATATTTGATGTCTTTCATTCGGAGCCTTTTGGTTAAGAAATTTCATTTCGATGAATTTCCCTGACAAATCTTCCTAAATGAATCTCTCCAAATAGAATTTTGGTCTTTGGGTTATTTTATTTAAAACCCTAGGCTCACCATATCATATTATTCAACATTGGTTAACCCCCTGACTAAACCATATAGTGGCAAGTGTCAAAAGAAGAATTAACACAATGACATGCTAATGATTAAGCATCCTACATGGCATGCCCATTAGGCCTAGGTGGTCAAGTTTAAATTGAATGAAGGTGATGAGCTCATAGACATTGGAAATTAATTATGCATGAATTAGAATGAATTTAAAAATCATAACATCGAACCCATAACCAAGTTTACCTCATTTTATTATCACTAAGATTGAGTACACAGAGCCTTCTATGATTTCAAAATCCATATCTTTATCTAAAATAATCTACAATTTGCATAACATAGTTCTAGGCAACCATTTTCAAAAGCTCAAATCACATCAAGATTAAGAAATAGTAATGGCATCTTCATCCAAGGCATAAAAGGGAGATCCACCATAATTTAGGTTTTCCAATAAGGACTCCAAATAATACCTAGACATAATTTTTGATACAATAGTATTCGATGGTCTCCATGTCAATTAATTAGGTTTATGGGAGGTCATAGAGAATGACAACCCATTTGTATATGAGGAAGACATATCCATACAATAAAATACAATTGTAGCTAACTTACTACCATTCTAATGCTAGATACTCCACTATGTAGCTTCCAAGCTATACATCATGTCATGCATCAACTTATCTTGAAACCTATTTTTTGAAAGGAAAATTATAAATGGTCGATATTTACACAATATCAATACCAACAAAGTAATTCAATACATATTAGGTGATGCATTCATGAGGTATTTATATTTTCCCATTTTGGATTCTATATTTGAATTTTAGAGTGTGGTTACTTGGAAGAAAAATAATAATTTAGAACAAGAAATAAGGAAATGGCTTCTTTGGGGTGAGATCTTTATATTCCAAGAAATAAAAAATAACCCCATGCTCATCACCCAATTATAAATGGGAGTTTTTATTGGCATTTAATTGTTAAATCCACTATTTATCCACCTGAGCATTCAATTCCTTCATCTAGAATGAGTACCCCTAATTGATATATTCATCACTTCAGAGTGCACCTATGCATTAGGGGAGGTTAATAGTGCCCACCTACAAGAAAAAATACTATACAAAGATAAGAGGCCCCAAGGTGGGAACTTAAAAATTATTTTATATCTTTTTGATGTAGTCATGGGGACTATCTATAGACATAATAAATATCTATGGAATCCCAACCCCGACTACTTAAATAATATAATTTGTGACTTCTAATATTTTTTCCATATTTATGTGTATGTGAGGAACATTAATAGGATTATAAAGGACATGTATCCTCAAGTTTGGATGATATTTCATGGATAGTATCTAGCTAGGGTATCCAAGAACATCACCAATATGCTCATGAATTTGTGTGATTATTGGCTATACCTAGATTATATAATTATAATGGTTTTTATATATAAGGTAGACACTATTAGGCTCCCTAAATTCATCCCAGACAAAGTTTAAGAGAAAGAGAATGATTTTTAATTATGGAATGGGATAGATGAGGACTTGACCAAGATTAAGAAGAATACATTCCATGAATCCCATCTCATAATTATGATAATGAAATACACATACATAAAAAAATTCAAAGAAGTTGGTAATGCAAGGAAGGATTATGCCTTGGATACTCTACCCCATACGGATTGGGACCCGCATGAGAGTGTGAAAAAAAATATCCATAATTTAGGCATCCCATAAAAGCATGAACTTTTTGATCATGACTTTTTAATCCATAATGTAAATATTATGAAGTCAAGGAAAGGGTATAAACTATTGGTTTGGGTGATGGATTGTTGAGGGTGATAAAAGTAGACCCCTCCCTTACACTTAGTCAAGATAAATTTAGGATCCAACCACTAGGGGGATGGACATCATCCAATTTATAGAGTGGAAAACCTTGCCATCAGGCATAATACCAAAGCTAGGACTTATTGAGGCCAACATACCCCCATTTTTGAAAATTGGGACCTTTGAGAAACCCTGAGAATAAACATGAAAACTTGGCATGTTAAGTTCATTTATAGAATTTGGAGATAATCCACTTAATCAAAATCAAGCTAATTAAGTAATGTTTTTCTTTAATTTTGTCTAGCATTACTAATATATGGTCTTCATGAATTTTAGTTATAGATTCCATGGTGTATTTTATTGAGAAGTTCATGTTCCAAAACCTTGGAAAAACCCTGAGTTCAAATTTGAATATAATTGGGAACTAAATTTGTGGGAACCTTTTAAAAATATATTTTGGACCTAAGTATAAAATTCATATTTTAATCTTAGTCATGTTTTTAAACATGACTAAACCTTAGCCTAAAAATGCTTTGTCCCCTTTATTATTTTCCCCTTTTTCCTTATGTGTCTCACTAATATTCATTTTTGGGGTCATTTTAATATTTCATAGCTTGGTCCATTTGATTTACACCTTATCCTAATTTTTTAATCATAAGGCCCCATTATATTTATTAATACAAATGGGACCTTAGTCTTGACACCTTAACTTAAGTTCCTATTCCTTGAGTCAAATTTTATGATTAGCTTGGCCCTTTTGATAAACATATTAGCCTAAAGATTTAAACCTAAGGCCCAAAAATATTCATTAATATGAATAGAACCTTATATTTAACACTCTAAGCCTAAGTATTACATTAGTCCTAAGTTTTGACTTAAATTTCATACTTCTCATAGATTTGATGATCCTCACTTTATCATGACATTTGATCTAATGGAGAAAGAAAGTCCTAAGCTTTGACTTAAATAACATGCATCTTATAAGATCTAGTGATTCACACTTCATCATAGTAAAAGGATCCAATGATGTGAAGTCCTCTACAAAGCTATGCCCTTAACCTTCATCCAATAATTCTTGTTTCATCATGAAGACCTAATCAGATGAAGCAAAGCATAGTTAAAAAGTAAAAGGATTATGAAATGCCCATAGGATAGACATGTGGCTCCCTTATATTCTATGATAAAAAAACAAATGGGTCCCACCATATAGAGATAACAAATCATGATCAAGCTCCTAGATCAGAATCTTACATCTCTCACTTACTCATAGGACCTCAATCCAATAGAGTGCATTGAGTCTAAGATCTTGGGAAGCCCCACAAAGGTGCCAAGTAGAACTCTTGAATTGGGTCATAATAATTTTATAATCTTAAATTTTACACTTGTACAACCATTATTTTACATCTGCAAGGACATATTTGATGTTTACATGACCATCAACTTTAAGCCCATTAAATTAAAAGTATCACTAACTTTTAATTGATGTTCATGTGATTGTCATTAGACATACAAAAGGATGTATTTGATGTTCACAAGGCCATCAAATTTAAGCTAATGAATTATTCTACTTAGGATCAAAATATACTCCAAAATGTTGCTAGAAAGATCATAAATTGCTTTACAGACTGGTGGGAATCCTTGGAAGATGCTCAAGCACTGGAAATATTAAATATGCAAATATTGAAATGGTCTTTTGGTCTAAATATATGAAAAATAAAATTAGTCTAAGTCTACACTTTAAAGTCCCCATTGTATTTTTTTCAAATACCATGAACCTTAAATTATATATTGATACTAAGTCTTATTGTAAAAGAGTATTTATTACGTATAACTTATACCAAGTGTTTATAACTAAAGGTTTTAGTGTGTTTATTAATGAAATAAAAATATATTTGATATTAGACCATTATATCATTTTGAACCCCTTTGATCATGTTTTATAGGCTTGGAATAAATATTTTATCCTAAAGTATACATTATGTTATTTAAACACAACATAAACTTTAGCTTAAAATATTTAAATGTGGTCTTCTTTCCATAAATACGAAAAAACTTAGGCATAAACACTTTAGCCTAAAGTTTATTTCATGTTTATTAAACACAAAATAAGCCTTAACCTAAGAGGTTTAAACCTAAGTCCCACCTTAATAATATGTTAACTTCAAGCTTGGGCATCTTTGTAGATAAACAACTCATGTTTTATTTTGGGAGGATGATCGAATGATATAAAGACCCTATGGAATTTTTAATGGAGCTTCAAGAGCCTATGGGCTTAGTGCATGGCAAAAGCACATTCAAAGTAGAACTGAAAAATGATTTGATGTTCTATGTTTCATGATCTAATGGTACAAAATCACCAATGACTTTTCAAAGGCCCATGATCTTGCTACATGTCCAATACTCATTCAATAAAGGATTGATGCAAAATACAGAGCATAAGAAGGCATGTGAAGACTCTAAGTGACACAACCATGAGGCTTTGTATAGAAAGGATCCAATAAAAAATAAATAGCTGAATCATGATAAATGGTTCATGATCACTCTCAAGATGTTCACCCAATGGTATAAAATAAAATAAGTCATTTTAAATGCCAATGGATAGTGCTCAAAAAATAGTTTATGAAAAATGGCAGGAAAGGTCCAGATCATTACCACATAAGCACCACACAAGTAGAAAAGGACAAACTAAGAAATCTTATGGGATTAGAAACATGACAGTATAAAGGTGAAGGTCCAAATCAAATCCCAAACACGTATGAGCTGACATCTAGATATATCCTACCATTAAAGCTCTAAAACTCTAAAACCTACATTAAAGTGATTGAAGAAAACTTAATAGGTTATAATTCAATCCAAATAGAGATTAATTATGTTTTTGAGTGCTAAAGAGCTATCATAAAGACTAATTTACAATTCAAGGTAAATAAATTAGCATGTTGAATCCATGGTAGCTTGTAAATAGTAGATAAAATAGGAAACATAAATCTACCTATCAACAGATAATGAAGCAAGGATCTTCAAAGACACTAAATTAGACATTATGGCTCTAAAATCCTTAGGCATCAAAAACTGGCATGAAATATTCTTCACAATGGAATAACTAAAACCCATCACCAAGAAGGAACAAATAATTGCCATGGTAAGTAGGAGGAACTATGACTTGGTCATAATCCAGATGACCAACCTTTATTATGTTTCCACTAAGCTTGAGGTATTTCATTGCATAGATGTTCTCACTCCATTATTTGTGGAATGAATAGTTGATAATGATTGGATCATCTGAGAAGGGAATTTTAAGAGGGTAGATTATGTCTCCCCTATATCATTTGAAACATACTAAAAGCTACCCAAACTCCATGTAGACTTATCAAAAATCAAGGAGTGGACCTCCAAGAATGACTTGGGCACCATCCTTAGACCCTAGTTGCACCATAGAACCCATGTCTTTAGATACTTTGAGGTTAAGATCCCATAGTCTAGTTTGAATAAGGCATCAGGGTGATCATGAACCTATTCAATTGAGCATTAGGAACCCCCTCAACCACATATGTAAATAAAATCTAGGTGCCCTATGTGTATTTCATGGTTGAAGAGAAGTTCACCCCTTCATTTGGAGACTTGATCAGTGTATTCTTAATCAGGTAGTTTACTGCTATCAAAAGGAAAATAACCATGAAATTATATATGATGTTATATTTAATAGATGCCCTTCTTGCCTCCATATTATTATCTAGCATTAAAAAATAGTCTCCAGAAGGAAGAACCACAATCTCCCACCATTACTCCAAATTACTCATCTTTAAGTACAAGAACCACATGTAATTTATCTATGATTGTTTCTACCCAGCCATAGTGGAGGCTATTATAGGCTTTCCCATGATTAGAGTCCATATACTGATCAATAAATATGTATAGATGATGGGTGACATATGGTTCTATCTAGACTACATAATTATGAGGATGGAAGGAGTCATGTCCTCATCATATAGATTGTTTATGTATGTACCAAGAAAGTTGGTTAAGCAAGAAATTGCTTCCCAACTCATCAATAGAGTTGATGGAATTTTTAAGGATTAGAGGAAGGGTATTTTCCATCCCTTCCCTTTAATTATTGGAAGGACCATGTTGAAATATTAGAAATAGGTAGAAATCATGTCCAAACATATGGACTCATTTGGGTTTTAACTTGATGAACTCAAAATGTGGGACCCCAAGAACATAGTAAGTAATCATTTAAAGGAATAAAAAGTTGCCCAATATTGAGTATATGCATTAGCTCAGTGTTCATGACACCATTTACATTAAGGTGAAGAAATATTAAAATTTGTTAGCCAAGATCAAAGGGTAATGCATCAAGCTTGAGGATATATTGAAAAAATGTGATTAGCTAGTAAGAGAGGCATGGTAGATGCATCCCATCTAGTATCACTTACTTACTAGACCATCCAGGGCATCCCAAGAATAACCTAATGTGGATAAACCACAACCTCAAGGGCCAATTGTGCAAATGCTATATGAATAGTGCCATGGTAAGGAAAAGCTAGAAGAGAGACTTGGGGAGAGAGCCTCATCCTCAACATTTCCCCATAGAACACCTTACGTAATTGAGCATATAGATATGATTGGATTAGAACCAGATAAGACACTTCAGGGTGCCCTCAAAGAACATGTAGAGGTATATGGAATAGATGAAGAAGGAAAATAGTTTGAAGAGACTAAAATCTAAGTAGGGGAGCCCAAGGAAGAAAAAGGAAAATATCTTGACCTTGACATAGCCCTATTGGTCCTTAAAGATAAGAGGAAGGTAAAAATGGCATTGGTCCTTGTTGGACCTAAAATACCAAGGTTGACTCTCATACATTATACTAGTGAGATCAACCTATTCAGTGATGAAATCCCCATTCATGGACCAGTCATCCTTTATTGGTTTATTTATGGTAAATTGCAAAATATCCCTTCTCTCTCCCATTCATGGTCCATAACAAAAGTTTCCAACATTGAATTACATGATGATATCAAGCCATGGATTAATGATATAATTAAGGAAGAGGAGGAAAGAAGAGTTGTGGTCACTCCAAGACTGGTGAGAAAGAAAATAGATACCCCAAGATCATCAAGCATTACAGGTGTAGAGGTCCTAGAGTCTCTAAAATTCATAGGGTCATCCACCATCATGTAGTTTAATCCAAAGAAAGTTGGATTAGAAAGGATCACCACCAAGAAAGCCATGGTGGGAGATGAGGAATTCACCTTCCAAAAAGTTGATCCCTTTATAGGTCTAACCTCGGTACGTGGGAAACAGCTTGGTGAAGCTCCTATCCATGAGGAGGATATTTATAGCTTAATTGAGGGTTAATTAGCTCAAGCTAAGGTTGGGATTCAAGAAATGAAACAAAGGATCTAAAATTTGGAAAGGGAAAAGGAAAACTTGGAAACACAAGCTATTTTGTTAGTACTTGATGTCATAATGGATACATTTAAGGCCTTATTTTTTGATATGTTTAATTCTTTGAGTTTAATAAAGCTAAGGAAGGATGCCCTAAGCAAACAACATGAAGTATCTAGGGGTTTAATAATAGAATGGAAAAAGGCAAAGACCATAGTAAGGGATCTCATTGACATTTTGAATAAAAATAAGGTTCCTATGTTTATAATCATTAGCTTAGCTCATTTGAACACCATATTAGGAATAATAGTAGACAAAGTCCAAGTTTTAAGTGCTTGGATGAGTAATTTGAATAATATTCTGATGGATGATAAAAGATTGATCACTATAATTAAGCATCTCATAGTAAATATGTTGGCAAATCCTACCAAGACCATTGCCCTTAGAATCAATGATGAATCTAAATACAAACATAGGGTCACTTTGTTAATGCAGTCAGTTAGGAGAAAGAACCAAGGCTAGTCTGGTAGAGAAAATAGAAGAATATTTAAAATCATATTCATAATTTAGGAGAAAATTATAGAGGCATGGAGCATAAAGGAAGATATGGTCGAGGATGATAAAGACTTGGATGACTTGGCTGATCAAGAAAAAGTCTACCTCATGAAGCTAGTTGTGGACCTAGAGATCATCAAAGACCAATATTAGAAATTAATGAAACTTCTATAGAATCAACAAGGGGACCCTTCAATGATGAGCCCACCCAGTAATTAATATTCCTTTTATAAAAATACATTGTAATATTTAGAATATGAATATTCTATTATAAGGCATATGCTAGTCTATTATCATATTACCCCTAGGTTAGTCTAATTGTGAAAGATAAGTGTATATTATAACAAAACAAGGAAGGACAATTGTCCTTATATTTTATACACATATATGTTGTAACTAATAGGTGTATTGCCTTATTTTTCTATAAAAGGCATGTATCACCATCTTGTAAAAGAGAGAATTTTGAGAAAATTTTGTATACTTGGAACATTTAATATAATAAAAGAATTCTACAAAGATTGTCCATATTTGATATGTCTATTACTAACATAAATTTTATCTCAATTACTAGTTTTATGTCTTAAATTTGAATAGCTTCTTTGAATTTAGGGTTGCATTTTCTAGTCACAGGGTTTCTAATTTATGCATATGATAGATTAGTTGAAGGATCTTGGATTCACTTTACTTCATTTTTCTCTATATTCATATGTACAAATGCTATTTGATTACAGTAGTAAATCTTTAAAGTAAACCTGGTCCTTCTAATTTTTTACACTATCTTTCAAATTTTGCCTGGTCAATCGTGAAATTTGAGCTTAGGCTATTTTATATTATATATTGATTTAAATGCATACTCAGTTGCAATTGATGGTTTGTCATAATATTTGAGACTAAGATAGGTAATCACTCATTTTATTGTCTACCTTACCCTTCTATTTGTTCCTTTTTTACATCAAATCACTTTATCTTAAACTTCATTATAAATATACATATATATTAATTTGTAGCTAAAAGTTTGGATCATAATTCAATGAGTTAACATAGATCTTCTGTAATTCATAAATAAAAAACCATGATGGATCCCAACCATCACTTATTATAAATTTTGTGGAACACCCATAAATATCTCTATTGTTATTTCACCAGAGGTGACATCAAGTTACCATGACTTGCTACTCATGCTTGGAATTCTAAAATTAGAAGTGTTCTTTTAACACTAAGAAACATTGTGGTTCATTTAGAGACATCAATAGGCATCTCTGTAGCTGTTAAAAGGAGGGACATATTTGTGAATTATTTGAATATTTGTTAGTCTTAACATTTTTTGATCTAAGATTAGTGTATCTTTCTATTTTTGAATGAATTCTTTGCTCATAAGTATAAATATCATTGATCTTTGTAGTTTATGGCATATCTTTTTGCTTCCTTAGATAAAGATCAAGGTTCTTGAAGATTAGATGCCTGGTTCTAGTAAATGTAACTTGAAATTTGAAAAATATATAGTATTTGAGGTTAAGATGTCTTTTTTTATCAAATTTTGTCATATCTTTCCTAGATCTAAGTTTATATTGGCATAAAATTATAAAGATAGATCACAAAGCATAATTAGATACATCTTTGAGCTATTTTTGGCAAAGATCAGTGTCCTTTACTATTATTTACACAATATTTAATAAATGAGCTTAATGTGTAGGTTTAATCCTTGTTCCTTATAAATATTATCCTAATACATCATATTTCAAATAGGATCTTCAAATTTCAAGCTAGAATTTCCAAAGATTTGAACCAGATCACACTCAGAGACAAGGAAACCTCTGCTTGAACTTAAAGTTCATCAAAAGGCTAGGTGTGATGAGGGTAGATGTAGGAGATCTAAATATTTGCCATCTTCACCTATTCAAGGTAACTTTTCATTCAAAATTCATCTAAGTATGTCTTGGTTGGGAGAATCTTTAATCAATGTGTCAGGTGTGGTACATGATCTCCCATATAACCCTCAGAAGTATTTTCCTACATTTAGTCCAACTAGTATTATAATTACTAAAGAACACATTACGTCTTATAAATATGCCTTAACGTTTATAAATGTTGTGCATTAGGATGTAACTTATAGGTTATTCCTATTTACCTTTAAGGATGTTGCCTATGAATGGTTCTTGAACTTGCTTGATAATTACATCACTAGTTTGGATTATTTGATCAATGTTTTTATAAATCAATTTGATAAGATTTTTAGTCATTGTGTTATTTACCATCAATTCAACACCATTAGAAGGGATGTAAGTGAGCCTATTAGGTCCTTTAATGATATAGTTTAGAAAATTTATAGCAAGACCATAGAACCCTATAATCTTGATGATGTCTTAGCTTTAGAAATCTATAAGGATGAAGTAGATCCTATGACCTCTATATTCTTGAAGAGATCCAACCTAGCTATAACTTCATTAGCTAGGGCTTATTTTGAGGTGGTAACCATCAATGATCAGATGCATCCCTAGGGACAAATGGCATATTCTATTCTAAAAATCAACCTATAAATGTTTGTGCTAAAGTTATTCCGAAACAACAACCAAAATATCCCATCCTTAAACTAACTCCCAAACTTAAATCAATTTCCATTGAATCATGATGCTCCCAATCAAAACATAGGATATTAAATCATCTTACTAATGAATTCAATAAAAAATATCAAATGTATTTAATACCATCTACTAATAATAACTAGGTACATACTTTTGAAACCCCTAAAAATGAGAATGAATCTATCTTAAAAATAATACAAAAATTGAGCACTAATTTTCTTTAGCTACAAAACAAGTTAGAAATACTAGTAAAAGATATGGTAGGAACTTCTCATTTCAAAGGTATAATAGGACAAATAATATATTTTAGAATGATATTTTTCATAATGATAATAATAATGAGCCATATTTTGAAAAAAATACCTTAGACATTAACCTTATTGATATTACATTACCTGATTATTGTAGAGTACATTGCACAACCAAGCATGGTGAAATTAATTTTATTGAATTTTGAAAAGATTTTGAGGGATTTATAAAAGGATTTTTATATATTTTAAGTATTTCCTAAAAATTAAAGTGGTGTAGGTGCTTCTGGATCCAAGTAATTTGATCAAGCCTTCATGGTGGATACTTTTGATTTCTATTTTCAAGAGGAAAATGAACCTAATGATATCCTAAGGAGATCCAAGTCTTTCAAAAATTCTTGAAGAAGATATATCCCTTGAGGAATATAGATTAGAGGTAACCCTTGACTACCTTGATGCCTCTAATCAATTTTGGATCTCCTCTAGACACTTATTCAAACAACAATTTTGAGCCACCTAAAGGAGGTACTTCTAAACCTAACATTAATATTCCTAATTCCTCTAAAAATTGATATAAAATTTTTGAGGATATGAAGAAAATAAATGATGATATTACATCACATGAAATTACACATATTAAATAACAAAGGGACCTCTTGCTAGAGTCATTGTCAAAAAATTCCAACAATATTCCCAAGGCTAACCATGAAAATGTGACTTTGCACAAGACCAAAGCAAAATTTACTCCTTTCTTGCTCACTATTAGGATGTTTGGTAAGAAATTACATAATTAATTATTATATTCTAGTTCTTCTGCCAACATCATGCCTATAGGTATATGCAAACAACTTATCTTGACTCCTATTAAGTCTGATAAGGTTGTTACTCAGTTAGAAAAATATAGATTCAAGGTAATTGGGGAACTTTTAAATGTTCATATGCAACTATATTTTGAGCTTAGAGTGCAAAAATTCATTAATATTCAAGTAGTTGATATACTTGATGTTTATGGAATCCTGTTTAGTAGGGAGTAGACTAAGGCCTTGAATGGTTACATGTCCACAGATTGATCATATTTATGGTTACCTTGGAAGGGAGTTCTTACTCAAATCAAGGTTGAGAAAGAACCAAGGATGAAACAAATGATAATAGAGTATAATGATATGAATGAGAGGTTCAACATAATTAGCTCAAACTTAAGTTTTTTCACTGTAGAGGCTAATAAGGTATGTGATCCCAAGTGTGCTCATGTTGTTCCTAGATTATGTAAATTACATTTTGATAGTGTTTAGTGTAAGGCTAGATTTGGAGTAGTTATTTTCCTTAATAACCCCATTGGTGAGAAATACAATGATTCTTATAGACTCTAATTCCCTTCTACTAAAAATATTTATAAATATGAAGCCCTTATCCTAGGTTTATAATTTTCTATAAAGAATAAGGTTAAAGAATTGCTAGTTTATGGGGACTCAAAACTAGTGGTCAACCAGGTAAGAAGAAACTACCAATGGAAAATCTCATATCTAAAGAGGTATAAGTTTAGGGTTTGGGATTTGATGAGTCCTTTGATGCTTTTAGCGTTACCTCCATCCCAAGAGAATAAAACTAAACTACTTGTGAGTTAGCATTTGATGCAACCAACTTCATGTCCAACCAAGATTCCCCTAATTTCAACATTGAGTTGATCCCTTATCCTTCGTTGCTTGATAATCTTAACCATTTTCAAGTTCCCAATGATGATAAATAGATGTTTGATTTCATGACCAATTATAAAGCATTTGATGCCCATATTATTGATGAGACTAATGAAAATGCATCTAAGAAGGATAAGTTTAACGGTAAAGTCATTTAGTTGAATGACAATTAGAACCCTAAAGGGATGATTTATTTAGAGAGACTATTTGATCAAGATAAATTGGTTGAGGTTTATAATATTCCTAAGGTAAGTAGGAAGGATTATAATGTCATTGGTCTAGTTAAAAGTCTTGGCCTTTAAGATCGACCCCATCTAGTAAACATTGGAAAAGCCTACCCAACATTGAGAAAAAGAAATCTAAATAGATCCATACCTAATATAGGGATGTCATAGCATAGTCCTATGATGAATTAAATATATTTGATCCAAGGGTTATTACCCATACCATCCCTATTAAAGAAAAATGTAAACCATTTAGGTATAAGCATAGGCCTATGAACCATGTCTTAGAACCAATGATTTTTAAAGAGGTTAAGAGACTATTAGATGTTAAGATAGTCTTTCCCATCCAACATTATATATGGGTGGATAATTTGGTGTTAGTGAAGAAGAATAATGGTGAAATTATACTTTGTATTGACTTCATAAACTTAAACAAAGTGTTAGAAAAGGATAAAACCCCTCTTCCTTCTCTTGACTAGGTTATTCAAATCATTTTAGGTTTAGCCATGATGTCTTTTCTTGATGGCTTTTTAATTTATCACTAGTTATTGGTTGACAAAGAAGACATGATGAAGACAACTTTCGCCACCAAGTGGGGTAACTTTTCTTACAATAGGATGACCTTTGGGTTAGTTAATATAGGAGCTAATTTTCAAAGAGATATGGACCATGCCTTCCAGGGCCTAATATGAAAATTCATCATTATTTATATATATGATCTAACAATTTTTAAAAAAAATAGAGAACATCACTTCATGCATTTGCAACAAGTGTTTGAAAGATGCAAAATGTATGGGATTTCCTTAGACCCTAAGAAAATTATTTTTTGTGTTACTGAGTTTAAGTTATTGGAAAATGTTATAATGAAGGATCACATCTCCATAGATCCTAAAAGGGTAAAGGATATATCCAAAATAGAGCCCCCAAATAGTAGGAAAGAGCTGGTATTTGGTAAGATAAACTTTGTAAGGAAATTCATTTCTAGATTTGTAGAGATTGTAAAGTCATTAAATGACATGATGAATAAGGATGCCAAGGTATCATGGAATGAATAAACTAGAAAGGAATTCAATGAAATTAGGGAGGCCATTAGATAGGCTCTAATCCTGATAACTCGTGACTTTTCAAAGGACTTATACCTCTATTCATTTACCTCTGATCATACCATGGCTACCGTAATGACTCATAAAGTTAAAGGGTTTGATCACCCAATATCTTTTATGAGAATTAATTTTAAGAATGATGAAATAAACTATTCATTGACTGATAAGAAGGCATATGCATTAGTAAAGGCAATGAATAAATTTAGGCATTATATTCTTAGAAATAAGGTGCATGCTATTCTACCTGACCCTGCCACAAATATTATGTTAAGCCAGAATGAGCTCAGAGAACATAGAGGTAAGTGGATGTTAGTTTTTTAGGATTATGACATAGAAATGAAAAAAAAATGGTAAGATGCCAAGGTCTGATCCAAAGGATTGCTAATATGAGCCCTAAGTTAAGTATTATGAATGTGGATCAATAGATCTTTCAAGCTAGTAAATGGTATAATTCTATTAGTCATCTAATAACTAATGGTACCTATCTATAATATTGACAATGGAACAAAAGAGGTCTCTAAGGTTCAAATATTGTCATTATATAATTAATAATGGAGTCTTATATAGGAAAATGTTTGAGGGAGTCTACCTCTGGTGTGTTTCAAAAGATGAAGATGCTCAAATCATGAGGACCTTAAATGAGAAGTTTGACAATAGACACCCATTATGGAAGACTAATACACATAAGATTATTATATTTGCCTGCTACTGGTTAACTATTTTCAAGGATGATCACAATCATGTGAGATAGTACGACTCTTGCCATATTTTTAACACCAAGGATCCTAAGGCAGTAATGCATCTATAACTAGTCATGGTTGATAAACCATTTGCACAATGGGGGTTAGAATTTGTAGGATTAATTAACCCAAATTCATCTAAAGGTCATAAATTCAACCTAAATACCATATATTATTGTATAAGGTGTGCTAAATATGTAGTCACTAAATAATGCAACATAGAGGAAGTGATCGACTTCATGGAGGAGAACATTTGTAATAGATTTAGAACTCCAGTCTTTCTAGTGTGTGACAATGGTTCTATATTTTCATCCATACAGATGACTGAATGGCATTATGATAATGGTATCTATTTGAAGTTTTCATCCAACCATTATCCCCAAGGGAATGGAGTTTTTGAGTCTACCAATAAAAATTTGATGAAAGCAATTAAGAAATATGTTGAATATAAACCTAGGACTTCATAAAAGTTGCTCAAGTATGCATTATGGGTAGATAGGATCAGGGTTAAATAAGCCTTGAAGGCATCACATTTTCTATTGATGTATGGTGATGAACAAATCTTCCCTATTACTCTTAAATTTCCCATGTACAGATTCATGCAAGAATATATGGCAAAGGGTAAGGAATTAGTGAAATCAAGATTGATGAACATAATTCAGATGGAAGCTGAAAGGGAGAAAGCCTTTGCTAACTTTAGAAGGCATCAAACGAAAGTGAAAATATGTTTTGATAAAAGATCAAAGATTAAGGTGTTCAGACATGGGAACCTAGTTCTCCTTTAGGACAAAGCATTTGAGTGTAAGGGAAAACATGGAAAATTCACACCTTTGTGGATTAGCCCTTATCAAATTACAAAAACACTAGGGAACATCTTAAAGCTCAAAGATCTACAAGGATTAGAGTTCACACTACCCACCAATGGATAGTACCTCAAGCAATACTTCTCTGCTGCTCTTCATGAGTTCTTTATGGAGTAAACTATAAGATGGTTATATTTAGTATAGGTAGGCTAGTTAGTTTATTTCAAGTTCTTTCTTTTTTGTCCCTTGTTTATACATAAGCATGTATATATTTTTTTTCTTTCCTTTGATTTATTTCTTTCCTACTCTCTTGTGTGTGTCTTCTTTAGTTTCCTTGTTCATTGATTCTAATAAGTACTTTTGGATAATCCCAAGCTTAGAGTTAGGTAGTTTACTTGAAAATTCCCCAAATATAAAAATGTAGGTGTGTAACTCATACATATGATGGATATGGTTCTAAAATATGAGCCTAATGTTGTCATTTAAAGATAGTGGTAAAGACCAATGGAAGAAACCAATCATTTCATAAGAACTTAAGCATTGTTTAGACCTCATTTTTTTTTAAAGAAGATTTGTACTTATAGAGTGAAATCTGAAACTATCATTGTATATCCTCAATATCCCTTAATCAACATCCTTTCATAGTGTAAGGTTTCAACCATAGGTGATTCTTAAAAAATCAAGCACTTGACCAAATCCCTGAACTTGGCTATTCTAGTTCCCAACCTTGCTTAAAGCATAAAAATATAAAAAAAATAATTCAAAGAAAAATCAAAATATTTATGAGCATACATGATTTTTTTAATCTCTACTAGGGCTACGAATGTATAGTGGTAGTGTAAAAAGTCCTTGATTGGAGCCAAAGGCATCTCTATCAGGGCTATGGATGCTTGGCTAGTAGAAGAGTAATGCCCAAGCCTCCCCTAGTCTAGGAACATGGTTCTTAATGAACATCTTACCATGTTATAAGTCAATGTTAGTAATAAAGGACATGAAATGTGGAAGTTGTTTTTTGAACTACCATGGCTAATAGTAAATGCAATCAAAGCACACACATAGTATGACTATTTATTGGTGTTTGACCCTAATTTTACAAGTACAAGTTATATTTCAGCCATAATCTAGTCTGGATAATGAAAATTATCAAGTGGAGTGGATGACCAAATTATTTGTCTAAATTGGAATATCTAGGTTCTTACATATTTTTATGTTTCCCTCATGATTCATCATTTGTTGAGGCCAACATACCCCCATTTCTAAAAATTGGGACCCTAGAGAAACCCTGAGAATAAACATGAAAACATGGCATGCTAAGATCATTTGTAGAATTTGGAGATCATCCACTTTATAAAAAACAACCTTAATTAGTTATGTTTTAATTTAATTTTGTCCAACATTGCTAGTAAATGGTCTTCATGGCTTTTATTTTTAGGTTCCATGGTGTATTTTATTGAGAAGTTCATGTTCTAAAACCTTGGAAAAACCCTTAGTTCAAAGTTGAATATTGGTGGGAACTAAATTTAAGGGAACCTTTTTAAAATCCATTTTTGACCTAAGTATAAAATTCATGTTTTAAGCTTACTTGTGTTTCTTAACATGACTAAAACATAGCCTAAATTTTCTTAGTCCCTTTATTATTTTTCCCTTTTTATTTGTGTGCCTAACTAATATTCATTTTGCAGGGTCCTTTTAATATTTCCTAACTTGGTCCTTTTGATTTATGCCTTAGCCTAATTTTTTAATCCTAAGGCCCCATTATATTTATTAATAAAACTATGACCATAATCCTGACACCTTAGCCTAAGCTCCTATTCCTCAACTCCAATTTTATGATTTGATTGGTATTTTTGATTAATACCTTCGACTAAAGTTTCAAACCTAAGGCCCCAATGCATTTATTATTATGAATGAAACCTTATATTTAACACTCTAAGACTAGGTCTTAATTTAGTCCTGAGTTATGACTAAACTTTATTGTTTCTTGTAGATTCAATGATCCTTTCATTATCATGGCATTTGATCCAATGGAGTGAGAAAGACCCAATATTTTACTTAAATAACATGCATCTTAGAAGATCTAGTGATCTATACTTCATCACGAGAAAATGATCCAATGTCATGAAGGTCCTGACAAAGTTATTCCATAAACATTCATCCAACCATTCTTACTTCATCATAAAGACCTGATTATATGAAGCAAATCATAGATGAAAAATCAAAGGATTATGGAAGGTCATTATGATTGACACATGGTTCCCTTAAATTTGAGGATTAAATGCAAATGGGTATGACTGGATAGAGATAACCAATAATGAGCAAGTTCTTGGATCATAATCCTATGGCTCTCGCTTACTCATAAGACCTTGATCCAATGAAGTGTATTGAGTTTGAGATCTTGGAAAGCCCCATGGAGGTGCCAAGTAGAACTCTTGCATTAGGTCATAAGAATTTTATGAGCTTAAATTTGATTCTTTCATGATCATCATTTAACATCTATAAGGATGTATTTGACATCTACACCACTGTTAACTTTAAGCCTATTAAACTAAAATTTTCACTAGATTAAAATTGGTATTCATGGGACCATCATTAGACATCCACAAGGATGTATTTGAGATCTATGAGGCCATCAAATTTAAGACAATGAATTATTCTACTTGGGATCAAAATATAATCCAAAATATCACTAGAAAGATCATGAATTACTTTGTAGACTGATGAAAACCCTATGAAGATGCTCAAGGACTAGAAATATTCAATCTGTAAATATTGAAATGGTCTTTTGGTCTAAATATATGTAAAATAAACTTATTCTAAGTCTATACTTTAAGGTCCCCAATGTATTTTGTTCAAATATTGTGAACCTTAAACTATAGACTTATACTAAATCTTATTTTGAAAGAGTCTTTGTTACATAGAACTTAACCAAGTGTTTCTAACCAAAGGTTTTAGTGTGTTTTTTCATATAATAAAAGTCTATTTTATATTAGACCATTATATCATTTTAAACCCATTTGAGCATGTTTTATAAGCTTGGCATAAATATTTTAACCCAAAGTATACATTGTATTATTTAAACATAATGTAAACGTTAGCCTAAAATATTTAACCGTGGTCTCCTTTGTATAAATATAGAAAACATAAGCATAAACACTTTAGCATAAAGTTTATTTTGTGTTTATTAAACCTGAAATAAACCTAGCCTAGGAATTGTAAACCTAAGTCTCACCTTAATAATATGCTAACTTAAAACATGGGCCGCTTTGCAGATCAACAACTCACACTTCATCATGGGAGGATGATCATATGATTTAAAGACATCGTGTATTTTCTAATGGATCCCTGAGAGCCTATGAGATTGACACAGGGAAAAATAACATTTGAAGTAGAACTGATAGATGATCCAATGGTATACACTTTATTTTTCTTCACAATCTAATCATACAAAAGCACCAATGAATTTTCAAAGGCCCATAAGCTCACTATGTGGCCAATACTCATTTGATAAAGGATTGATGTAGGATATAGAGTATAAAAAGGCACAAAAAGATGCCAAGTGGAATAATCATGAGGATTGGTATAGAAAGGAGCCAATCACAAATAAAGACCTAAATCATGATCTATGATTTGGGGTCACTCACAAGATCCTCATCCAATGGTGTAAAATAAAAGAAGGCATTTTAAATTCTAATGACTAGTGCTCAAAAAAATTTATGAAATGCCCAAATCATTGCCACTTAAGCACCACATAAGAAGAAAAGTAAAAAATAAGAGATCTTATGGGCTTGGAAACATGAAATTATAAATGTAAAGGTCCAAATAAAATCCAAATAATGTATGAGCCAAAGTCTAGTTATATCCTATATTAAATCTCTAAAATTCTAAACCCTACATAAAAGTGACCCAAGCAAACTTAATTCATTAAAATTTGATACAAAGAGATCTTGATTGTGTTTTTTAAAACTAAAGAACTACCATAGAGACCAATTTGCATTCCAAGGTAATTAAATTATCAAGTTAAAGTCATGAAATCCCATAAATATCAGTTGAAAGAGGAGATAGAACTCTACCTATCAATAGATAACGAAGGAAGGATCTTCAAAGACACTAAATTGGATGTTATGGCCCTAAACTCCTTAGGCATGAAGAATTGGTCTGAACTCTTCTTCACCATGGAATAAATAAAACCCATCACCAAGGAGGAGTAGAGAATTGACATGGTTAATAAGAGGCACTATGACCTAGTCATAGTCTAGATGACCAACCTTAATTATGTTGCCACCAAACTTGAGGTACTTAATTACATAGATGTTCTCACTCCAATGTTTATAGACTATAAAATTGATAATGATTTGATAATACAAGAAGGGAATTCTAAGAGGGTAGCTTACATCTCCTCTATAGCCTTTGAGACATACTACAATCTCCCAAAACCCCATGTAGACTTATCCATAATCAAGGAGTGGACCTCCAAACATGACTTGGAAACCATCCTTAGACCTTGGTTACACCAACCAACCCATATATTTAGAGACTTTGAGGGTAAAATCCCAATAGTATAGTTTAAAGAGGGTATCAAGGTGATCATGAACCTCTTAAACTAAGAATTAAGAGTCCCGTCAACCACATTTATAAACAAAATTTGGGTCCCCTATGTGTCTTTCATGGTTGAAGAGAAGCTCACCCCTCCACTTGGATATCTGATCAGTGTCTTCTTAACCAAATAATTTACTATTATCAAAATAAAAATAACAAAGTAATTATATATGATTTCATATTTAATGGATGCCCTTCTTTCATCCATTAGATTCCCTAGTATTAAAAAAAATTCTCTTGAAGGGAGAACCACCATCTCCCAACATTACTCCAAATTACACATCTTTAAGTACATGAACCACATGAAATTTATTTGTGATTGTGTCTACCTAGTGATAGTGGAGGTTATTACAAGTTATATTATGCCTATAGTCCATCCATTGATTGATAAATATGTAGAGATGATGGGTGAGATATGGTTCTATCTAGACTACACAATTATTAGGATTAAGGAAGTCATATCCTCACCATATAGATTGCCTATATATGTAACAAGTAAGCTAGTTGATCAAGAAATTACCTCCCAACTCATCAAAGGAGTTGATGGAATTTTTGAGAAAAGGAAGGCTCTTCTCCATCCCTTTCCTCTAATTATTAGGACTATGTTGAAATATTAGAAACAAGTAGAAACCATGTTGAAAAATAGGGGCTCATTTGGGTTTCAACTTGATGAACTCAAAATGTGGGACCCTAAGAACATAGTAAGTTATCATTTAAAGGAGAAGCTACCCGAGATTGAGTATATGCATTAGCCCAGTGTTCATAACATCATTTACTTTAAGGCAAAGAACTATGAAGAATTGTTGGTTATGATCAAAGGGCACACCATTAAACTTGATCATAGATTAACAAAATATGATAAGCTAGAAAGAAATACATGGTAGATTCATCCCCTTTAGTATCACTTTCTGCATGGACCATTTGGGGCATCCCAAGATCAACCTCAAGTGTAGAAGCCATAACCTCAAGGGCTAATTATGCAAAGTCAAGATGAATAGGATACTGGTAAGGAAAATATATAAGAGAGACTTAGATAGGGACCCTCATCCTCACTCTTCCCCCAAAGACCACCTTCTCTAATTGATCATATAGATATCATTGCCTTAGAACCAGATGAGACACCTAAGGGTGCCCTCAAGGAACTTATAGAGGTATATGGTATAGATGAAGAAGGAGAACATTTTCCTATTATCCCCTAAATAGAAGAGGAAGATAAAAATGGAATTGGTCCCTATTATACCTAAAATACCAAGGTTTACTCTCACACATCCTACTAGTGAGATCAACCTATTTAGCGATGAACTCCCCATTCATGGACTACTCATACTTGATTGGTTTATTTATGGAAATTTTCAAAAGATCCCTTCTCTCTCCCATTCATGGGTGATAACAAAAGCTACTAACATAAAATTACATGATGATATCAAGTGATGAATTAGGGATATAATGAAGGAAGAGAAGGAAAGAATAATTATGGTCATTCTAAGACTAGATAAGAAGAAAATAGATACTCTAGGAGTATCAAGTAGTACAAATGTAGAGGTCTTAGAGCCTCTATAGTTCATAAGGTCATCCACCATCATGTAGCTTAATACATATATAGTTGGATTGAAAAGGGTCACCACTAGGAAATCCATGGTGGGAGTTGAGGACTTCACCTTTGAAAAGGTTAAGCCCTTTATAGGTCTAACTTGATAGGTGGGAAACAACTTGGTGAAGCTCCTATCCAAGTGGATTATGTTGAGTGATTGATTGAGGATTAATTTTATAAAGCTAAGGTTGGGATCCAAAGGATGAAACAAAGGATAAATAATTTGGAAAGGGAAAAGGAAAACCTTAAAACACAAGCCATTTTGTTAGTACCTGATGCCATAATGGATACATTTGAGGATTTATTATCTAATATGTTTAATTCTTTAAGTTCAATAAATATAAGGTAGAATGCCCTAAGACAACAAAGTGAAGTAGCCATGGGGTTAATAACATAATGGAAAAAGGTAGAGACCCAAGTAAGGGATCTCATTGATAGTTTGATTAGGAAAAAAATTCCTAAGTTCATAACTATTAGCTTAGCTCATTTGAACACCATATTTGGAATAATAGTAGACAAGGTCCAAGGTTTAATTACTTAGATAAGGAATTTGAATAGGATTTTTATGGATGATTAAGGATTGATCAGCTACTAAGAGCTATGTTGGAAAATCCTCCCAATACCACTACCCTTGGAATCATTCATGAAGTTGAATATAAACATAGGCTCACTATGGTAATGTAGTTAGTTAGGAGCAAGAGCCAATTCCAATCTAGAGAGAAAATAAAAGAATATTGGACATGATATTCACAATCAAGGAGGAAATTCTAGAGGCAAGGAGCTTAAAGGAAGCTATGGCTAGGGATGATAGATACTTGGATGAATTGGATGATCAAGAAGAAGTATACCTCATGAAGCCAACTATGGACCTAGAGCTCATCAAATACCAACATCATAAAGCAATGGAACTTATATAGAATCAATAAGGGAACCCTTGAGTGATGGGCCCACCTAATAATTAATATTCCTTTTGTAAAAACAAAAAACCATAATATTTATAATAGGAATATTCATTTGTAAGGCATATGTTAGTCTGTTAGTATATTACCCCTAAGTTAGTCTAATTGTGTAAGACAAGTGTATATTAGAAATTTCTAAGGAAGGATAGTTGTCCTTATCTTTTGTATGCATGTATGTTGTAGCTTACTGGTACACTACCTTATCTTTATATAGAATGCATGTATCACCATCTTGTAAAAGAGTGAGAATATTGAGAAAATTTTGTATTCTTGGAGTAATTAATATAATCATGGAGTTTTTCAAATATTTTCCATATTTGATATGTCAATTTCTAACATAGTTTTTCTCTCAATTACTAGTTTTATGTCTTAAATTTGAAAAGCTTGTATAAATTATGGGTTGTATTTTCTAGTCATAGGGTTTCTAATTTGTGCATATGATAGATTAGTTGAAGGATCTTGGATTTGATTCACTTAATTTTTCTCTATATTCATATGTGAAAATGTTATTTTATTATAGTATTAAATATTTAAAGTAAACATAGTCCTTACATGTGATTCTTTACATTATCGTTTGAAGTTTACTTGGTATATAGTGAAATATGAGCTTATAATATTTTACATTATATATTGGTTTGAATGCATACTCAGTTTCAATTGATGATTTGTCATAATATTTGAGACTAAGATAGGTAATCACTTATTTTATTTTCTCCTTTAGCCTTCTCTTTGCTCTTTTTTATACCAAATCACTTTAGCTTAAACTTCATTATAGATATACATCTAGATTAATTTTTAGCTTAAAATTTTGATCATAATTCATTAAGTTAACATAAATCCTCTGAAATTCAGATAGAGTGGACCATCATGGCTCCCAACCATCACTTATTATAAATTTTTTAAAACACTCATACATATCTCTACCACTATTTCACCATTGGTGACTTCAAGTTACCACAACTTGCTACTGATGCTCTAAATTATTAGAATTATAAAATGAGAAGTGTTATTTAAACACTAAAGAAAATTTTGGTGCATTTAGAGACACCAACGGTACCCCCAACATCCACCTACCTAATGAAAACTATACAAGAAGATTAAGAGCAAGGTGAAGGGGATATGTCAACTACTACTCAATAGGATCAAGATAAAGTGGTAGGGGAACATTATATGATGAAATGCAAGATTAATCATAGGCCCCTAAAGTTCAAATGTCTACTATTGAACTAAGGGAGTTAAATCAATAATTATTTGAAGAGTCAATTCATATAAAGGCCAACATTATGGGGATGGAAGAGAGAATCATATGTCTAAACTCCTTGGATGAGGAAGAGACTTCACCAACAATGATGGATTAAACATCCACAATATCTAGTATAACTCTTCCCTATCATATCCAACAAGTGACTGTTAATTAGGCTAAGAGGAAAACAATATGGTACAAGAGAAAAAAAGGTAGAAAAGCCATAGATTCCATACACATAGGTATCAAGTGGGAAGACACAATGTTTAATTAAAGGTGAGCCAATCCGTGAGGTAGAAAAGAGGAGTTACAGTAAGCTAAATTACTAAGCTTACAAGGATTGAAATTAAAGGCACCCCTTAATGGTGAATAATTAGGTAAGGGTGCTCTATTTACTACTCCCTGGGCCTTTCTCCTCTTATGTCATTATCAGTTGTTTCCTTTGTGTCATTACCAATTATTTCTAATTTTAATCCTATATTATCATTCCCTATTTGGAATGTTTTCATTATCCAAAATTGTCCTCCTTCAATCTCCACCTCTATTTCTATAATCAAAAGCCAACCCATCACCTAGGTATCAACTTATTATAATTAGATGAGTTAACCACTACCCTCATTAGTAAAAATGCAAACCATAATATAGGTGATAATAAAGAGAGTTCCCAATAAGAAACCACTCTACATTATGCATCCCATGCCACCCCTAGTGAATGTGAATTGGTCCAAGATAATTTTGCCTTCAATGCGTAAGCCATCCACTGAGGTTGAACTTAAAAAAAGACACACAAATAGAGGCATAACTAATGGATCTATCAAAGATGAATCTTCTAGATTAGTTAAAGGAGTTAGGAGTGTTAGATTGTAAGAGGCCAAACTTAAAAATCATTGAGCTACCCACTGTAAGCTTGTTCTTTGAAAAATCAGCTAGCTCAATATGAAAATTAAGGAAGAGGAAGATGTAATATAGTAGTGGGAGAGGTCTAATTCTAGAAGAAAGAGAGGAAATTTACTCTTTTTTGAAGAGATAAGATAGAAAGAAGGATCAGTCCCCTTATATTGAGGACCTTAAGTTATACATGGAGACCCACACTAAGGCATTATTGTCTAATCGTGAGGGAATAAAAAAGGTTATAAATGATTTAAAAGAAGAGTTGGAGACTCTTAGAGAACAAAAATAGGGAATCTTCATTCCCTCCAGTATAGAGTAAGATGTATAGAGTGCGGAATTAAGATTATATGAAACTTTGGATACCATCCACTCTTTAAGAGAAAAATTGGCTCCACATGTAATCATAATAATAAAAAAGATTAATATTATCAAATAAGATAACATATTGAATCACTTAGTTTTGTATAATCCTAATAGGGAATTGATTGATTTAAATTTGATGATTCCCTTAAAGGTAGCCAATGCATTATATATATATATATATATATATATATATATATATATATATATATATATATATATATATATATATATAAAATAAGGAATCAAGAAGTTGAGTATTGGGTAAGTATTCTTGATGCTCTAGTTACTAAGATTAGGAAACAAGAGAAGCATGTAATATAAATTTTAGATGAGTTAGAATTGACATGAGCATGAGACAACACCTGGAAGATAATAGCCCAAGTTTTTTTTATCAAATGATACAACAATATTTAGACAATTTCAATCAAATTTTACAAGGACAAGATATAGATGATATTGAATCAAAGTTAAGTTAAATGAGGAAGAAGGAAAATGAAGTAGAACTATTTCAGGTAGGCTTTCGAGCTACCAAGACTAAGCATGTGAAGCTAGTAGAATAAGTAGATAGTGTGAATAGACCTCTTATTTTTGATATGAGATTAATATGGGTGAAAGATGCTAAAGGATACAAAAACTATCAATATTTTGAGGCCAAGAAGGGATCTTTGACACTATCTACTATTTTAGTAGATCGAACACCACCTAATGTACTAGTTATAAAACCACCAACTTTAGACCCTCGTAGCTCCATAAGTGAATCAACTCTACCTCTTAGTTTAGATCTAATCATAACTCTAGTTTAAGATATCAGTTTGTATATGGATACAACTCTAGTTACCACATCTACTACAACTATTAGTATAACTCTAGTCACTAGTTCAACTCTAGTTATACCATTAGTTTCAACAAAAACCTTGACAAGCGTCAAACATGAGATAAGTCAACCTTACTCAATGGTTAATTTTGTATAATTTTTCTTGTAATGATTATTCATGGATAGTTAAGCCTTATTACAATTATTTTATAATTAAACAAATAGTTTTTATAGCATGCACATGTTTCATGTGTGATGTAACCTATAAGTTATAACATGCAATTTTGTATCAAACTTGAACTCATTTTCTAGTTATTCTAATGTAATCTAAAGTTTTTGTATACTTGGAGGATGAGACAACCCCTTACCCAAGTCCTTTAAATACATTTAAACCCCTTTTTTCAAGGGTTTTAAACTTTTCATCAATATACAAGAATAAATCAAATGATTAATTATCATGCAAATATGTTTTTTCTTTCTTCTTCCATATATGTGTTATTAAAATTTTAGTTTATTTGTGTAAATCAATTTAATAATTTTGAATTTTGGTAATGCGATAGATGAATGCAATTATTTAAATTTATTAATATTTATTTTATATGTGCTTCAACAATTGAGTATTGGTAAATTTCATTGGTTTAAGAAATTAATATAGATTGAGTTGATACCCTGAAGTGTGTAGGAGTATTTCCTTTGGTATAGTCATATAGGTGTGTGTTATAGATAGTCTAAACAAATTTATGGTCCAAGCTATACATTTTAAGATAAGGGTGTGCAATATCAACCTTAAGGAGATCAATCTTTAGTTGAGATCAATAAGCTTCCTATACTTATTTTCCTAGACTACTAATTGTGCTTATTCATGAGTGTGTAATAGCTACAAAAAAAATAAAACACTGGTCTTGGAGATAATTGTCCATTAAATAAATAGTCTTAGAAGTGACCTTACAAGAATAGATATCCTTCTTTATGCTTACCCTTCTTTCCCTTTTTGAGTTTCTTTGAGATTTACCCACCATAGAGTAACTCTTTACCCATCCAACACATTTAATGATTACTTTCTATTAGACTCCACACATTTGTCCATAAAAAGTGGTTAAAAAATCCATAATCTCAACATGATATTCCACCACCTAGTTGTTCTAATCACATACCTTCAAATCGTTCTCTAGAGTGGAAACTCGTTCCATAAAAATCCTAAAATTTTAGAGGCTACTTCGTTTATCCTTATATGGTATGCATAAAGCCCACATCAATACTCCTTTATGTTATTTTGGATATAAGAATTTATATATTTATGCATAGATTATGAATGTGAAAAATCAATTTTTAAACCCATATATGTATTTGTATGTTCACTCTTCTTTATTTTTATATTACATGGTGATAGATATCTATTGTAAATGGAAGGAACCTACCAGATCAAAATAATAAAAATTTGATTACCATACTAGGCCATATATATTATAGGTTAGAACTTTATAATGTATGTTTGTAAAATTAAAAAAAAGTGTTTTAATACATTATTTTATGGTGGTGTAGTGTTTGAGTGGTTACTTGAGGCGGTGTATTGATGTTGAACATTTTGTATTAGCTTTTTAGGCTATGGCCTTTGTCCTTATCTAATTTCTCGAAATGTGAGTGAGTATTTAGGAAGGGTTACATAGTAGTTAAAAATTTAGTGTGTAAAAATATTTTGGTAACTTTTAAATGACATTGGGGAACATGTATTAGATCTTAAGTGGTAGTAAAATAGCCTTTCATTGCCTTTTTTATTATTAAACTGTTCATTTTCATCATGCCTCTATTTATTTTGGAATTGTTTATTATTGTCATCATTTGAGGTGATGTTGGTGCTATTTTCATGTTTGATTATGTTGTAGTGGATACTTTTTCAAGATGATTAATTAGTATCTAATATAGTTGTATATGGGTTAATGTTTAGTTGCATTCTATAATTTTAAAGTTACAAAGTATAACATTCATAAAAATGAGATAATGATTATAGTAGTCACCATTAGTGTATATATATATACAGAGAGAATGCACAAGGTTTCTCAAGACTTAGTTTGAATACTTTTGGATTTGACATTGTTTTCTCTCAAATTAAAAATCTGATCTTAGATTTAGATTGTAAGTTATTGGAGATTCATGCTTTATTTGTATTCATCAGTCATGCTATGTTATAACATTGTTTTTTAGCATAGTAGATAACGTTTGTTGATATCTTGGAAAAATACAAATAATAAAATTATAATAATATTTTAATTATGTTATTAATTGATTATATGTAATATTTTAATCACAATATTAATTGATGAATCTCAATCCATAAATAATGAAATTAGTAGTATTTTCATATTTGGAACTATGTCTATGTGGCTTATATATTTCTCAAGGGTTTTGTGGTGATAGAATTAAAAAAGAAATATGTGACATGTTTTTACTAATAATTAGATCAATGTATAATAAGGAAATGAACAATCCTTAACCAATCAGAAGAATTATAAAATATGGTTAGTTATATTAAGTTTTATTAACATCCATGAGATTGTGATTTTTAGTGATGTGAGGTGTCCTATGAAGGTTTTCTATTGTGAAATATTCACATATATATTTATAAGATGAAATTTGAAATACACACCATATAAGGTGATAATAAAATGATCAACCATTGGAATTAAAGTTTCCTTATCTTGCTTATTTCATTTTATGTAGTCATGTTAAATTATGCTTATGTCAAAATAATAAAAATGTAGACATTTTATTTTAAAATATATATTTTGGATGCTTATGGATTAAATAACATGGATGAGTTTTACAGAGACACTTTATTTGTTTAATTTTTAGTGCAGGGTGTAGTAATAAAGTAGCACTAGAATACAAGGATTAAAACCATGTCATGTCAAAATGATTTATTATTAAGGAAAACAACTATTGTGTATTCAATCTAAACTAGTTGATAATTAAGATTTTTATTGTAATTACACTATAGACTATAAAAGGATACATTGATTTTTAGGTTGATAAATGGTTTAGTGTGTTGGTATGTGGTCAGAATAATGTTTTTTTTTTTTTAATGTTACAATCAATTTTGTAATAACATCAATTACTTATAGTATAGAAAATATTATGCAAAGATAATTGTTACATAGTGAATAATTTGTTTTATTTAAAGCATTGTAAGCTAAAATTTGAGCCTAAATTGAGCTAGTCATAACAAAAATTATTAATATCATTTATAGAATGTACCCTCTTTAATATGTATTTTTTTTATAATAATACTAGTCTTGTATGTGTAAACTTTGTGATGTAATTATGTTCACATTAATATTGTAGTATTTCTAGTTAATACAAATAAATAATTCTAGTATCAATTCACTAAAGGTATTGTTCATGGAAAATATGGATATGAAGATGAAAGAATAAGGACATGTGGCTCAGTCCTTTTATCTAAAGAAAATTGTTATTTAAATTTCTTTATATGAATATAGAATTTATTTTTATAACAATTTGAAATAATCTTATGGGAAAGTTGAGAAATTCTTTAAATTTTCTAATAATGATAAGTTATAGGGTATGGAGTTGAGTTACTGAAAATGAGCTTGAAAATCGAAGAGGTTATTTCTTAGAAATTCATTTGATAAGGTGACTAAAATATATCAATAACCCATGATGTGAAACTCCTCCTATAGGACAAAAAGTAGAATGGATTGATTAAATTAAAATCTTATGATATTTGATGATAATGGAATAAACTACTTACCTATATAAGTCAAAAACTAGATAACTAAGATAGTCAATTGTTTATTTTAAATGTGCATTAATAAGTATCATTTTTTTACAAACTAGATAAAAATAAATATGGGTTTCGATCTAATTAAATACCTAGACTAGTAACCCATTGAAAGTGAGACATAATAATTATTACTTTAGGCTATGAGTATTAAAATCTACAATTAGAAAAAAATTTATCCCTTTTGGATTTTTTTTCTTATCCAATACTAAATGGTGTTTGTAGGTAAAAATTGTCCTATCTCATTTTAACTTGTAGAGTTGATATGGAATTGACATCGATTAATACCCAATACTGGTATTATAAAAAAATGAGGGTTGTTTTAGTTTCCTTTAACTTCATTTTATTATAACAACCCTCAAATATTTTTTATCAAGAAATTTATTATTTTTAACAATTCAGTTTAAAAATCAATTTATTAGGGTTTTTATGGTAAGATAATTTATCATCATTAAAACGTATTTGAAATTTTAGACAAGTTTAGCATTTCCTTCACAATATATTTACTCCAATGTCTCAAATGGGTTGATTCTAATTCATATAATTTGTTTTCATTATCAATGAATACTATCATTATATCGAGATATTTATTTTAGTGTCATTTTGATACCCTTTCATTTGGTCGAGGGGTGGTTGTGTTTTATCCATGATAGTGTTCTTACCTTTACAGTTGATAGATTATCAAGGTGAATGAATAAGTTGTTTTTGTCTATTATCATATATAGACTATTATTATATGTTAAGAAGTTGGAAATTGATTTTAATTTTTTGGGAATATTGGAGTCCTATTCCTAATTTAGTTTAAGGTTTGAGTTGACTAGATCAATAAATAATATTACAATAATAAGAGTACTAATTTGTATAATTTATTTGACTTACGTATATTTCTAAAAATAGTAATAAAATAGGAGAAATATAACTTATCTTAAAATCGCATTGATATGGTTGAGACAAAGGCTAATATTAGTTGTGTAGGACTGGAATAGTGTCGTGAACTAAGATCTAGCTTTCATTTGGTGAAAGGTTAGGAATACCATAAACATGACACTTTAGGGTTTGACACTATAGTGTAGGTCATGCCCCTATTTTCCAAATCAATCACATAGGTCTAAGTTTTAAGGTTTTATCTACTATTCATGTGTGAACCTAATTGTGAAATTTTGGATCCTAAATGTCAATGAAGTTCCTTGTAGAGCAGATTTAATCTTCAAACCCTAGACCTTCATTGTGCTTGAATGAAACTTGAGAAAGAGGGGGCAGGGGCAGGGGGGTTGGGGGGGGTGGGGGGGTGTTAATGTGTGTAAGATACACTAAACATGTATTCAAACCCACTGTTTGGGCATGTTGCCTAAATACCAATAATCTAAGTAAGGATCAATTCATATATAGTTCTCCCACTTGATGTGCTTTGTGCAATAGTGTTATGCATATTCAAATATGCTAAACTAGGTGTACTTGAGGTGGCTAGGGACTGATGTGAGGGTTTAAATGTGATGGTGGATGTATTAGATGGTTATATTCATAGAATAGGTAAATTTACCTTAGTATTCTTGTCTATATTCTTACTTGTTTTTTTAATATTTTCCAACCCCTTATAAATGAACTTTGAATGGGATTTTATAGAGATCTATTGATCATGGGTTAAATATATTCATACTCATTAGACACAATAAAGAAGAGGAATCAAGAGAAAAAGGTCATTTTAGAACAAAATGTGATTACATAGGAGTGTTATAAATATGATACACTATGGTCAAGAACTATAGTCTAACCTAGGTGTGATTGTCTTATAGGTATATGACATAGGGGGATGGAATTAGCAAGGGAAAAGCATCCTAGTAGAACTTGATTAGGTCTCAGAAGTCTATGGATGATTAAGAATAAGAAAAAAAGGTGTATAGAAGCATCATGAGAGTATGAAAGAGGGACCTATGGGTTGGGTGTCACAAGCCACACTGAAGCTACCAATGTTGACATTTGATATGACTACATTTTCCCCTCTTTATTCTAGTGATGCAATAAAGTGAAATACTAGAATAAAGGAAAAGTAGAAAGCATACCTAAACTTACCTACAAGGGTGAAGCCCATGAAGCTATGTGATGTTAGGTGTGCATAGAGAGAGCACATTATCAAGTGTAAAATCTAAAAGAGCAAAAAAGATTAAATCAGTTCTTATTAAATACATTATATCTAAATTATGAACATACAAAGTTGGGTAAGATAGAGAGGAAGAAAAAGGAATAGATAGACCTCACTAGGTACATAAACTAATACAAAACCTATTTATTATGTTGAGTGATGTTGGATGATGCTAAGTAATATTTTTTATGTGTTTTACCAAGTGTAATATTGAAAATGGAGTTAAGTTCTCAATTCCCCAAGAGTGGCTTAACAATACAAAGGCTAACCCTTTGGATCCATCACTACCCACTAAGTGAATCTAGGTAGTCATGCATATGTTAATTAATGTTTGGACTATGTTTCCAATTCCTTTGAGTAGGTGGCTCAAGAATACAAAGGCTAGCTAGTCCTTTGGATCCATCATTGCCCCATGAAATGAAGCTATAAACTGATACCAGTATGAATGTGTGTCATATGAGATGGATCTTGAAGCCCATAAATGATATATAATTTGATAATGTGGCATGGATAGATAAATGTGTACTAGAAACTAAGCCAATATTTGCCAACTATGGAAGGAAGAGATTAGGTTTGTATGAAAACCACTCCAAAATTGGAAACTAGGCTTATGTGGAAGCCATTCAAGAATGTGGAGGTTAGGATTGTATGAAATATAATCCTAAATGATGTCAACCACCTATATATGGAGAAAGGCACATAAATACTAATAATACCAAGGTAATATACTGAAATCAGAAATAAAAGAATTCAAATGTGCCAGACACATTGCCTTGAATCATTAGTGTCTATAACATGGATTCTAATCTAGAAGTTATACCAACTACACAATCTAAAACTAGAAGTGAGAGCTATAATTCCATGTATGATGCCCCTATATTTCGATTCACTAAGAAAAACTATACTAAAAATGCTGAATCTAGATTTATCTATATATAACAAAACTATAGATGAGCTAACTTTTCTACCAATTTTTGAAAAATCTAGGTTTTTTTTTATTTGGATAAGAACACCAAAAATAGGACACCCTATTATCCAGTGATATTGTCCATGTTTAGTATTATTGTCCTTTTCTAAAATTGATGATTGTTCTTCAATTTTCACTATTTTTTTGGTCTGGTATGCCTAGTTTAACCTCTAATTATTGTTTTAAGTGTTCTACAAATTAATTTTGTCACTAGTAAGAGCTTTGATTTCTTTGACAAAACCCATGTTTATTTCCCCCTATTTTTAGCATAGGAATGAAGACCCTGCAATGACTTACCTTAGAATAAAGATCCTTGTAAGTGTGTTATTTTATAAAATACATGATATAATAATGTTAATCAAACTGATGTTTCAAGATATAAAATAGTTTGTATTGAAGATTGTTAGATCAACAG
This sequence comes from Torreya grandis, assembly GCA_037957365.1. Classification (NCBI taxonomy): domain Eukaryota; kingdom Viridiplantae; phylum Streptophyta; class Pinopsida; order Cupressales; family Taxaceae; genus Torreya; species Torreya grandis. The sequence goes on along the minus strand of JARHVA010001762.1, from coordinate 2,970,973 downwards.
GGGTATGCCTAGATAGATACAATAATGTAATAACATGTGTAATGTATTTAAATAGATATATAAATGTTAGTTGTTATTTTTCAAGGAGGGATGGATCATGATGCCCATCATGGCATCTAAGAAAGCAAGATAATGTATGATGTGTATCATTGCATTGCAAATAATTGAGAAGAAAATAAGCAAGCAAGGCAAAAAGAAAGAAGCATACAAGAGTGGCTAAGGGGTGAAAAGAACAAGGGATATTGACACATGTCACTCAAACTAGAAATCAAACATTCAAGGCATGTTTAAATTCCACATAGATATTCAATTGGAAATAAGCAATGTTGGCATAGGGGCCATAGGTACATAGAAGAGTGCAATAAAAGGACATTGGTAAATTTCCTAAGCCACACACAAGACACAAAATAGGAACTAAGATATATAATCATATCTAGATATACAAATTAAGAAAGGAAGGCATGTAATATACTAGAAATACAATCACATATAACTAATCAAAGCAAGAAGTGAAAGTATGTAAGACATGGAGTACGAGACTACGTATATGATAATAAATAGATAAGTGTTATGTACTAGTGAGTGTTGATAGAGTAATTTGTGTAAGATAGTAAATAATGTACATCAACATGATAACTAGAGTATGTGGTGTAGGAATGATATAACCTAGATGGTGTAGTCATTTATAAGATGCCCCCAGGGGGTAGATATATTGATGTATATCTCGAATGTAGAATTATGATGCCCCCTTAATGGGTAGAGTGAAGAAATGAAGGATTTAAAAGTCACTACACACAATAAAAGAAGATCAAGTGAATCATGTTAATGTAGATAAATTGACAAACAATAACCTAGAACAACGAATGTAAGTCTAGCATGGTAGTATAAATATAAGGCATTAATAATGCATATAATTGAAATGTTTTTGTGTTTTTGAATTATTTGAATGTTTTTGAATTTTAAAATGTTGTATGTTTTTGTATTTTGGAATATTTGAATGGTTTTGGTATTTTTGAAATGTTATATTATTTTTGTATTTTGAAATAAGATATATAGAATCATCATGAAGAGACTATGTAAAACAAATTGAAAAGAAGCTATGAACAAGAAAGACTAGGAAGAAACAATACTACCCGATGAGTCTCATTAGAGACTCCCTATCATGGTGTCATGTATTAAAGGAGAGAGATCATGTGTGATCATGAAGCACAATGGAAGGGCTGAGATAGTGACTCTAAAAGTTGTATATGCTATAAATTATCTAAAATCTTTCTAGTGGAAATTGACTGTGGGGTCCCCTTATAACTCTAAGAAGTGGAAATAAATGTAAGGATATTAGGGACCCATATGGTGGTAGGATAATCTCTTTATACATGTGCTCTATGCGTAAAGGCATAAAACTTCAATGATATTTCCCTTGGTGTGAGTAATGTAGCTAGAACTATGAATGTTAGTAGAAGGGGATGTAGGATGTCACTCTATGTATATCAATCCAATGGCTACTGTATCACTTTTTGAATCTTGATGGCTCATTGAACAACTGGCCATACTACTCATGTTGTGTAGGAGCATGCCATGTATCTGATGTTGTTTATGATGCACTAGCTATAGTTGTACATGAAGACTCTATAATATTAAACATTAATAGATTTAAAACTGAAATTTTGTGTTGTGAAGGAGGCTCATCTATCTACAATTATATATGTGAAATAACACCTTATGGCCTCTACTATGATGCATATGACTGAGTAGAAATTCAAACTAGAATCATAAGCTATCATGGGGGCTCATCTAGTCTCAATCGTAGTAAGTTGCTACATGAAATAGGTCCTAGAAATCTCAATTGTAGTGAATATCTATCTATAGTGGTACTCTACAATGTGGGTTCATCTAATCTCAACTATAGTGGGTTGAAACATGAGATAGGACCTAGAAAACTTGGCTATAGTGAATATCTCTCTAGAGTAGTACTCTATTGTGGTGTATGTGACTATGATGTATATGTATATCAAACTATACTATGTACTCTTGAGACTACACTACTATATGTAGGATACTCTCATTGTACTAGTCTCCAAACCTTCTAAGTAGGTGGGACAATAGATCTCCTATGAGTCTCTATCTTATAAACTTCATTAATCTCATGATGAGTAACTGATGATTCCTATCAAGGAATGTCCTAGGATGACTCAATCATGGAGGAATGAGGTTTATGGATCCATGATGGAAGAAATATTGGTACCCCTAGTGTGAATGCTATGATGCCATTATCAACACATATATTAATGTAATCCTTGAGTTGATAACAATTATTATCTCTATGTCCATGGATATGATCATAGTTATAAAAGGGATAATGTGGTTATCTATGTAAGAGATGTGTATCTTGATGATGAGTAGAAGGCAATGTGATTAACCTCATTTCTATTAGTGATGATAATATGAAACATGGTCTATGCCACTCTAAATCAAACTATAGTGGTGCCTTGTTACTGTTCTCTATAGTGTATACTGTAGGTTGTGATCTAGAAACTAGGTCTCTATTTTTAACTAGTTGCTTTTCTTGTTGAAGTTTTTTTTATCTTGTTTAAGACATGGTGGATGATACAGTAGGAGCTATAGATGGAAATGCCACTATGAAATCTAAAATAATTCAATCAATTGGACCTACCTCAATCAATCCTAATTTCTTTTCCAAGGCTAAAACTGTATAACATAAGTGCCTAAAAGAAGGCTCTGTTTGATATAATAGATGCTTGTGGAGAGGTTAGTGAAGCCATTTTATAAATATACACTAAATATCTAAATATATTGGTTTGTATATCAATATTAACATGTGAGTCGTGAATCATAATATATAATCACTAACTAGCTCTAAAGTATTCTGATGTAATGTCACATGTTTCTCATATGTAACACGAGGGCCCGTGTTTGCTATGTAATATCTAAGAAATGCCTCTTCTAAGTCATTATATGTGTGCAAGGAGCCAATGGGGAGTATATGAAAAAAAATTCTATGATTTCCCCATTAATTTCTATTGGAATAACTTCAATATAATCAAAAGACTTGCATGAGATGGCAAAGCCTTCCAAAAGGCTTGGAGGTGTATGAATGGATATCCAATTCCATAAAAGTGAGGAAATGATGGTATTTATAAATGCTTAGGTAATGAAACTTTTACAAATGTCTTCATAAGAGGGTTACCATGCAAGTCATTAGCATTCATCCAAGACTTATAAGCCTTGTATTCCAAAGTAAGGAGGTGTACTTGGTTTTGTAATTCACCAACTACATGCATTAAATAAATAATATCTTGAGATGGTATATTAGTATCTTGAAGTGGTTCATTTAATCATTGAATTTGATCATTTATTTTATTCATTAGAATGTTACATTGAGGAATTGGATCATAGATAGGAGGTGTGCTCACTTGAACCTTTGGAGGAATGGTAACTTAGACCTTAGAAGATGGATGTGGACTACCATTCTCTTTAAGTGAAAAGTGAAAAATAGGTGATATTGTAGTAGGGGGCAGATTGGGAGATTCATTGGTATATTTATGGTTTAGTGAATCAAATTATAATTGAATAGATGTTGTGATGTTATCATTAATATGTGCATCATTTGAAATAAAATTATGCATAAAATTAGAAACAACATTTTTTAATGCATGATGTTTAAGAGGAGTGAGAGAAGAGTTAGAAACATGATATTCATTTTCTTCTTCATTATGTACATAATAATCATCATTATTCCATGCATTATCATAATCAAAATTTTATTCATAGTCACTCTAATTTTCATATTCATTTTCATGTTCACAATCATACTCATTATCATTTCCATTGTCAATAGGGAGAAGGGTAAGACGAGATGTTAATGCTTTTCTAATATGTAATAAATTTTCATATGAATTTGGAATAATATGTACATCTATGTTATCTTTGAATGGAGTGTATGCATTATTTTCATTTGTGGTATGAGAAGTAAGAGTAAGAGAGTTATCATTTTGACATTTATTCGATAAAGTAGAGTTGAAAGCATGAGATGGATCATTTGAACTATGCATTTGGGGAGAGAGAGAGAGAGAGAGAGGAGAGAGAGAGAGAGAGAGAGAGAGAGAGAGATGAGAGAGAGAGATAGAGAGAGAGAGAGAGAGAGAGAGAGAGAGAGAGAGAGAGAGAGAGAGAGAGAGAGAGAGAGAGAGAGAGAGAGAGAGAGATAGAGAGAGAGAGAGTTCACATTAAAGTAATTTATCACAAATAATAGGTTCATTTGGAAGTGCATGACAAAAAATTTCATTTAGTGCATTGTGCGTATGAGAATGAGGTAAAAAGTATCTTTCCCATTTATCAAAATTATTTTATTTAGAATATGGTATATAAGAGATATGTTTGAGAGAAGAAGATACATCTACTTTTTATTCACTATCACTTTCACATGTATCATCATATTCCTCATTGCAAAAGAGTAATTATTTTCATTGTAAATGAAATCATTTTCCACATTTTTAGCTAATGTGTAATTTTACAAATTTGTCCATTCACTGTCATAATTATGATAAAAATTTAGAAATTAATCTATGAGATGGGAGGGAATAAGTGCCTTAGTGGCCATTTTATTACATTCACCAAAGAGAATATGTAAAATTACTATTAAGAAAATAAATAAAATAATATCTATGAACATAGTGATTTTGAAAATATTTTTGACAATCCAAACAATTTTCAAAAAGTCCAAAAACAATATCTGAAAATTGTAAGGAAAGCTTGTGGTTTGAGGACCTAGTTTGGAAATATAGTTGGGGTTTTAGAATTTTTGAAAATTATTGCAATAATTCGAATTATAAAGTAAATTTTAATAGAATAAATGAAGAAAAATTTATACCAAAATTATAAATTTGAAATTGAATTTTTAAATAAAAATAGGAAAGAAAAACCCTAAGGGTAACTAGGGTTTTAAAAGCAAAGGGACCTAGTACATTCAACTAGGGTTTGAATGAGATTATTTTTGAAATTACTAAAGGAAATTTAAAAATTAAATGTGGATTTTTTATTTAAAATATGTAGGAAAAATTAGAAAGGAACTTACCCTAGGGTTTTTAGTTTTTTTATGTGCAAACAAAGTTAGTTTGGTTCATCAAATGATTTAAATATTTTGGGAATATTGGAGTCTTATTCATAATTTAGATAAAAGATTGAGTTGAATAAATTAGTAAATAATATTGAAATAATAAGAGTACTAATTTATATAATATATTTGACCTTCGTAGCTTTCTAAAAATTGTAATGAAAGAGGATACATATAACTTATGTCAAAACTTGATTGATACAATTGAGATAGAGGCTGATACTGATTATATATGACTATGATAGTGTTGTGAACCAGGATCTAGCTTTATTTTAGTGAAATTATAGGATCACCAAAAATAGGACACTTTAAGGTCTAAAGTTATAGTTTAGGGCATGCCACTATTGTCCAAACTAGTCACAGAGGTCTGAGTTTTTTGTGTTTTGTCCCTTGTCCCTGTGTGAGCCTGTCTATGAAATTTTGGATGTTGATGAATATTTTTGTAGATCATACTTAATATTCAAAACCCTAGACCTTAATTATGATTTAATGAAACTTGAGAAAGATGGGGGGTTAGTGTGTGTAATATGCAATGAACACATATCCACACCCCTTATGTGGACATTCTGCCTACATACCAATACTCCAAAGAGGAATCGAGCCATATGTAGTTTTCCCACTTGATGTGATTTGTGAAATAGTGTTATGAAAATTCAAAAATTCTAAATTGGGTGTGCTTGAGGTGGTTAGGGACTAGTGTGAGGGTTTGAATATGTTGGTGGTTGTATTGGGTGGTTTATGCAGAGAATAAGGAAATTTGCCTTAGTAGTCTTGCTTGTATTCTTTCTTGATTTTGTAATATTTTCCAACCCCTTTTAAATTAAATTTGAATGGTATTATATAGAGATCTATTAGTCATGGGTTAAATGTATTTTTTCTAGGTTGACATAATAAAGAAGAGTAATCAGGAGAAAATGGTCATTTGGGCTTGAAATGTGATTGGATAGGAGCACTAAAAATGGTTAGTCTAGGGTCTACTACTATAGTCCAACCCAATTTCTATTTTCATATAGGTACAATACTTGGGGAGATGGAATTAGAATGATAAAAGTAGCCTGGGTGAGCTGTAATCAAGTCTTGAAAGTCTTTGGATGATTGGTAATAAGCAAAAAGGTGTATAGAAGGCTCATGAGAGCATACAAGAGGGACCTATGGGTTGGGTGTCACAAGCCACACTCAATTTACCAATTTTGACATTTTACATGACTACATAAATAAATGGTATATTCCTTATAAGTTGAATTAGATTTAAAGATATACCAATATGGTTAAAAAGGGTTATATATTTTGAAGAATAAAGAGATATATTGACTACCCTTAGTATGATATTCTTGATTTATCCAAATATTTTATCAAATTTAGATCAGTCACTCTTTAAAATCATTATGATTTTTTTGTCTCTTAGTTCATAATGGGGCATAGATTAGTTTTCACTTTTACTAGTCTTCTATGTGACAATCTGTGATAAGAGATTGTAATAATTGCTATAATTATTTTCATAAGATGTAAGTGGATAGTGTTCATTGATTTACTTATTTTTTAAAAATTGTGGTTTTGTATTTAATTGAGTCATGAATTTTTGGGTATGACATTTTGGTATCAGAGCACAAATAAAACACAAGATCCTTAGGAATCATTATTTGGTATTTCTTCTTCTACAATGAATATATGGATGTACTTGTTAGGTGTACACCTCATTAAGGAGGTAATAAAGGTACACATGATATTTCCTTGGACTATGGTCTCTTTAATTAAATATTAAACACATAGTTTTAGATTATATTCTCCATACCTAAGAGATCCATACTAGGATTGTTGAACATCCACCCATCTATATGAAAGGATGAGATTTGATGAAAGTATAGAACAATATTCCAACCAATTGTTAGAATTTTACGAGATCCAAATGGTACTTTATCATGATAAATATATTATTTTCTAGGTTGATAGGACCCTCCGCCCCCACAAAAAAAAACTAAAATGCAATTATCATTTGCATATTACCTTGGAGGACTTCTTAGGTGAGTTACTTGTATTATTGATCTTGGTTTTCAAGAACTTGGATATTGACCTCATATATATAGTAGAGTGACTCATGCATTTAGGGTTGAAATGGGCCATTATAGGTTTAATGACCCTATGTTTTGGAGTATTTATTTATATAAAACCCTTATGTTGAACTAATGGTGATTCATAGGTTACCCCTTAATAAGGACCTTGAGATGAAGGTGATATGGGTTACCCTCATTTCTATCAAGGTTAGAGTATGACTTATTTATTGTGGAACTTATTAAATGGATTAATGAATAAATTATAGTTTGAGTCCATCAATAATAAGGACATAAATTCTAATTAGATAAGTTTTGATTCCATGTTGGTGGTACCCAGTTGAGTGTGTTTTCTATAAGAGTTGATAATAATGAAGTAAGACCAGTCTCATTGGAGCTATATGTAGTGGTAATCTAAAGTGGGTATATCCTCCCCTTGTTAAAAATGAATATGATAAGAATATAACTCTATTTTGGTACTCTTATATGGTATTTTTCTAGTGGATATAGTTTATCACCAATTTTATTTTCTAAACTTTTGTAAGTGTTAACCCTTTGAGGTGACCCTTCTCTTGTGTGTTGACCATTGCATCCTTTATTAGTATGTGTTGTGTTATCACATGTTTAACTTAGTGGCATGTGTTAATGGATTAATGTTTGTGTCAAGGCTTGTATTACCATATCTCATTAACCATACCACACCATTTTTCATATTGCGAAGCTTAGACCATACTTGTGTATATCCTAGAGAGTAGTGTAGGTGTTTCACATCCTTGATCGTTGAATAATTAGTTCAATTGAATGGTAGGCTTATTTCATCAGTAGTTTTATTCATTGATTGATCATATTTTTAAAAACATTAGGGAATTAAGGTATATTATTTTTTATGAGATTTATAAAATTACTTTTGGGTTATCTTTGTATGCCTTAAAATCTTTAGTAGACTATTATTGGTCATAGATCAGTTAGATTTAGAAAAGTACATATGATGCACCTAGGAACATAAACACATGTCATAATAGACTACCTCTTTATAGTATTGCTTCAGAGAGATAGGTATTGATATGGGTATTCTCATTGAGGGATATTAGTTTCAAAACTCTAGAAAATTAGTATGTTTGGTTCATTCACTTTTCATAGTAGACATGAAATAGATTGTGTATTTTGAGTTTGGCTAGATTGATTTTATGAGACTTTTTTACATTGACTTACCATTTGATAAGGTTTTTATCCTTGCTTGCTTTGGTTTGGTAAAAATTGAGATTCATTATGGGTCAGTCATGAGAACATACATTTTTTTTTAAATAATTAGAGGTGTCATCCACAGGGGTTTTTTGTTTTTATTCTTATTTTGACTACAAAAATGACAAATATTATGTTATTACTATGACAAATGATGATTCTATAGTTGTTTTCTCTTACCTCTAGGAGGTATTGAGGTGTTTTATCCTACTTTGGGAGGTGTTTGAGGTGTTTTATCTTACCTCAAAGAGGTAATTGAGGTGTTTTCTCTTACCTTTAAGAGGTAATCAAGGTGTTTATCTTACCTTTGGGAGATAATCAAGGCTTATATTTTCCTTCTCCCTTTGGGTTGCTTGTTAAGCCATATAACGCTCATGATGTGATCAATTTTTGACACTGTGATATTGAAATTAATTTTCTATCTTGAATGATCATTTTAAGTTGATTTGAAACCAACACCAATTTATTATTTTGTCAATCATTGATACATTATTCAATTAATCAATGATTTATTTTTATCAAACTAAGATTAGAATTATAGAATTAGTTTTATTTTTCTGAATACCTGATCTTAATCCTATTTATTTTATTATCATTCAATTGGTTGATTTTATGTTATGATTTTGTTGATTATACATGCTTGTTTAGTATATGTTAGTATGTGCATAATTAGTGCCTTATGTGGGTATGGAGGAGAATAAGCACCTTGGAATATAACTATTCATTCTAAATGGGAACCTGTATGGGTGATTTCATGACACCATCCTTATGACCCACCAAACATGGTGGTTTCATACAATATTTTTATGGGAGGAATCAGGAGATTATTTTAAAACATAATCATTTCTTATTTACTTTCACATTGATATTACTCTATTAAAATGACACTTGATGTATGGGTTAGTGGGTTAGTATAGTTCAATAAGGCTTAATGTGGTAACATTGGTTAGTGTGGTAGTATGTCTCAATATTTATCAACATTACTCAGTATTGATTTATGTGGTTATACCACAATTTAGAACCTCTCATTCACATTTTATGTTCACCATGGGTTGACACAATTTATTTTTATAATCTTATACAATATTGATACTTGTACACATGCTCTTTCATAGGTTTTGATATCAACAATATGTGATATCTATTGGCATTTCATAATTATTCAAAAAGTCAATATCTACAACTTGGCTCTAGAATTATGGAATAAATGTGTATCTTTTCTTAAAAACATAATAATAAATTTATTTGTTAAAGAATAAATAATCTAATTAAGTTTTAATTGATGCCTTATTTCATCATTAAAATGAAATAATCTGGTGTTGTGATAGTTATGTGTGGTTAAGTGGTGAATTTATGTATCTTATAATGTGGTTGAATTTTACCTCATGGTTTTGTTGGTGTATTTAGTATGACATTATATTTTAATGTGAGGTGTATGCAGTACCTTTCTTAGTGAGATAGTGCTCCCTTGTCCTTAGTGGCATAGTCGATGTGTGAAATACATATTTCAAGTTCATTGTACACAAAGTTTTTGAATAATGACTAATTGGCCATAGTAATAAATGTTTGTGGTTACTTTTTAAGGGTTAAAATCTAAACTATAGTGCATTTTGATATCTTATCATGGAGACTGATACTATTTTAGAACAAGAGTAGGATCATTTATCTGTATCTTGGAGAATGAATAAGTGGGAATTCAAATTTAATCATGCTTATAAAATAAAAAAGTGAATTACCTATGTGGTTTTCTTAATATCATGTTCATTATTTTATTAGTTATAATTGGTTTCATATCTTATGTTTGCATAATAGTCTATATTGTTGTAATATGTATAAATTGAGTAAAATGCTATTTTAATAATAATATTATTAATAATTAAAGTATTTCTCATAATTTAAGATGAAATTTACTTAAGAATTAGAATAAATATAAATATAAAATTTTTAATGTAAATGGTGTTCAATTATTATGCTTTTTGATCCTAATAAGAGATTTGTATTCTATTAAAACCTTAGTTATTTATTTCTTTGGGAACATGGGTGGCAAGGTGAGTAGGAAGGAAAAATTAATGAAGTGGAAGGTGTGTAGGAAGGAAAATTAATATGAGTAGAGGAAATAGGAATAGTAGTCATAGTAGCATTTAATTTTATCAATAGAATTTAAAGTCATAAATTGGTGGGGGCATGTGTTGTGGAATAAAATCTTTCCTTGTAGAGGAGATAAAATATTGAATGAATTAAATAAATCTTACATTACATGATTTTATAAAACTAATGGGAAATATGCCAAAGTTGTAGAAGTTGAAGCACCACACTAAGAGAGAAGAAAAAAAAAGGAGAGAGGAAGTACCTCTTCCAAATATTTTAGGAAAATGGATTTATGCAATACTCCTTCATTTTATTTTGGATATATCTATGTATATCTTATGAATTTAAAATTATTTTTATTGAACCCTTATATCTATTTATATGTTCATTGTTCCTTAGTTTTGTATTGCATGGTGATATCTAGCTTTTATAAATGAAAGGAACCTATTATATTAAACAAAATAGAAATTTAACTATCCCCCTCCCCCAAAAAAAGGAATTTTAATGGATTGTTTAAGGGTGGTGTAGTGACTTGATTTATTTTTTGAGGCTACATATTGATGTGGAAGGTTGTGTATTAGCTATATAAGTTGTGACCTTTGTATTTTTCTAATTTTTATAAATGTAGTTATTTATAAAAGGATTCATGGTAGTTAAAAATTTATTACATAATAGTCTTATAGTAATTGATTAGTGGATTTGGGGACTACATATTAGATCTTGAGTGATTATAAAATATCCTTTCATTATATTTTATCATAATAAATTATTCTTTTTCATCATGCCTCTCTCTATTTGGGAACTATTCTTTGTTATTTTCCATCTAAGGTGATTTTAGTGTTATTTTCATGTTTGGTTCTACTATAATAAACTATTTTTAAGAGGATTAATTATTATTTAATACATATGTACATAGGTTGATGTTTAGTTTCATTCCTTAACATTGAAATGGCTTAGTATAAAATGATTAAAAGGAGACAATGATTTCATTAGTCTCTATTTGTGTACACACAAAAAAAAAATGTTTGTATGTATGTGTGTGTGTGTGTGTGTGTGTGTGTGTGTGTGTGTGTATGTATGTATGTATGTACACACACATATATACCTATATACATACCTAGCTACACACACACACACAAAAGGTTTAGGGAGACTTGGTTTAAAAAGGCTTTAATATTTGACATTATTTTCTCTTAAATAACAAATCTGATCCTAGATTGGGATTGGAAGTTATTGGAGAACCAAGTTTTATTTTCAATCTTGTATCATGCTAAGTTATGTTTTTTTTTGTTTTAGGATAATAGAAAATATTTGTTGATATATTGGAAAAATACAAAGAATAATAAAATTATGACAATTTTTTAATTCTTGTATTAATCAATTCTCTACGATATTTTAATCCAAAACATTAACCGATGAATCTTGATTCATAACTATTGATATTAATCATATGGTCATATTTGAAGCTATGTCTATGTGGCTTCTATTTCACACAAGGGCCTTGTGGTGATAATGTTATGCACATGAAATATGTGACATGTTTTATTATTAATACTTGTACAAATGTATAATAATGAAGGGATTGGTCCTTAGACACTCAAAATAATTATAAAATATGGTTAGTTAATTTGAGTTTTTAACATCCATGAGATCATGTTTTTAGTGATGTGAGGTGTATTATGAAGTTTTTCCATCAGGAAATGTCCACTTATGAAATTATAAGATGAAATTCACATTTTAAATACATCCCATATAATGTGATAATAAATTGATCAAGTTTATTAAGTAAAGTTTCATTATCTTTCTTATTCTATTTTATGTAATCATGTTAAATTACGTTGATGTGAAAAGAATGGAAAGTATACACAATCTTAAAAAAATATATGTTTTAGATGCTTATGGCTTGAATAACATGGAATAATTTTGTAGACAATAACACTTACCATATTATGTATAAACTTTCTTTGTTTAATTTTTACTGTAGGGTGTAGTAATAATGTAGCAGTTGAATGGAAGGAATAAACTTATGTCATGTCAAAAAGAGTTATTGTTAGGTGAAAATACTATTGAGTATTCAGTCCAAATTAGTGGATGTGTAAGAGTGTTCTTGTAATTATGATATAAATTATGAAATGATACATTAATTTATATAATGATACTTGGTTTAATGTCTTATTATGTGGTCCAAAAAAAACATTTTGGATTTTGAATGTTGTAATAAGTTTTGTAATAACAATAATTATGTACAATATAAAAAAGGTTATGCAAAGATAATTGTAGCATAGTGAATATTTTATTTTATTAAAATAATTGCAAACTAAATTTAGTACTAAATTGAGTTAGTCCTTATGAAAAAATATATTATTTTTTATAGCATATACCCTTTTTAATATGAATTTTTAAAAATAATACTAATGTAGTAGCTGTAGGATTTGTGATGTAGTTATCTATGTTTACACTATTATTGTAGCATGTAGGATTTATGATGAAGCTAGTTATGTTCACACTATTATTGTACCATGTTTATTTAATATGAATAAATAATTTTAGTGTTGAGTCATTAAATGTCTTGTTCATGGAAAAGACTGATATGAAGCTAAAATAATAATAACCTATGGTTTAGTCCTTTTCTCTAAATAAAATTGGTATTTAAATTACATTAAATGAATATAGTATTTCATTTTTGTACAAATATTTGAAATACACTAAAGGTAAGAGCTGAGAAATCATTTAAATTTTATAATAATGATACATTATAGGGACTAAAGTCGAGTTAGTGAAAACAAACATAAAAATCAAAGTGTTTACTTATTGTAAATTCATTTGATAAGATGACTAAAGTAGATCAACAACCTATGATGTGAAACTCTTTTTATATGACACGAAGGAGAAACAATGGCTTAAAATCAATTTCAATGATATGGGATGATAGTAGAATAAACCACTTACTCGAGTCATAAAATAGGTAGTTAAGACAATCGATTTTCTATCCTAAATGTTCATTGATGAGTATCAGTTTATTTATACAACCCAAATAAAAATCAATCTAGTTCTTGATCTAATTCAATACCTAAACTGGTAATCCACTAAAATTAAGACCTAATACATATTATTTTTGGATAAAAAAATTTAAATACGTAATTATAAAAAATTATATCCCTTTTATAATTATTTTTATTATTTGATTTTGAAGTAAATTTGTAGGGTGAAATTATCTTGTCTCATTTTAGCCTACAAAGTTGATAAGAAATTGACATTGAATAAATACCCAAGAGTTGTATTTTCCAAAATTGATGGTTGTTTTAATTTTACTTTAGCTTCATATTATCATAATAACCTTCAAATAATTTTTATTGAGATGTTTACTATTTATATAAAGTTAAGTTAAAAATCAGTTTATCAGGGTTTTCTTTGTAAGGGAGTTTGTTGTCATTAAAACTTGTTTGAGATGCTAGTAAAATTTAGTGTTTCATTCGCAATAGGTTCACTCCAATGTCTCAAATGGGTTAATTACAAATTATATAATTTGTTTTCATCATAAATTAATGTTATCATTCTCATGAGATGTTTATTTCAATGATGTTTTGAGATCCTTTCATTTGGTCAAGGGATGGCCACTTTTTTCAATGATAGAGTCTTATTTCCTTTACAATTGATATACTATCAAGATAAATACATAAGATGGTTTTGTATTTTATCATATATATATATATATATATATATATATATATATATATATATATATATATATATAGTTATTATATTTTAATATTTTGGAACCAAATGTTAGTTCCCTTAGAAGTTTATTGAGTTTTAAAGAGCTACCAATTTGCTTAATAAGGGCTATGGATTTTGAAGGATAAAGAGATTTGTTGAATACACCTAATATGGATTTATTGAATTTTTCAAATCCTTTATTTAGTGTATATCAATCACTCTTGTAAATAATAATGTTTTTATCTATTCATCTCTTAACTTGTAATGGGAAGTTCATCAATTTTCATTTTGTACTTGTCTTGAAGTGTGTACGTGATAATATATTATAATCCCCACTATCATTATTTTATTAAGATACAAGTGGACAATGTTCACTGATTTTTATAAAATAAGTGTGGTTTTTCATGTAATTGAGTCATGAATTTATGGTCATGACTTTTTGGTATCATAACATAGTTAAAACACTAGGAGATTTATGGATCATTATTTGGTATCACTTATTCCACAACAAATTGATGGATGCACTTGTTGAGTAGACACCTCATTCATGAGGTAGGAAAATACACATGAAATATCCTTGGACTATGGATTCTTTAGTTGAGTATAAAACACATGGATTTAAATTCTAATATCCACACCTAAGAGATTGATTCTATAATTGTTGAACATCCAGCCATCTAGATGAAAGGATGAGGTTTGAGGAGATTGTGTAACAAGGATTCAACAATTTCTATAAAGACATGATGGAAAAATGATTATTTTTGATGAGTGACCTCTTGCGTTCTAGATTAATGAAACTCCCCCATGATTTTTATCATTCACATCTTGCCTTGTAGGATTTCTTAGATGAGTTTTTGGGTAGATTGATCTTGGTTATCAAGACCTTTGAGATTGATCTCAGCTAAATAGTAGATAAACTTGTATATTTAGGGTCTAAATGGGCCTTTCTAGGTTCAATGATTGTATTTATTAGATTATTTATTAGATAACACCCTTATGTTGAATAATAATGGATCTGATGTGACTTATTGGTAATGACCTAAAGATGAATGTGATTTAGTTTAAACTCTTTAATATTAAATTTAGAGTATACCTTCCTACTTGTGGAGAATTTTAATAGATTAACGAATATATGATAGTTTGAGTTCTTCGATAATAAGGAAATAAATTCCTCTTAGATAAGTTTTAATTCTATGTTGGTTGTACCCATTTGAGTAGATTCCCTATTTTTTTTAGAAATTTATGTATTAACTATGTAAATCCTATGTTTGGATTAAAGGGATGAGATGTCTATATTAGTTAAATAATATTCAATAATTAACTATTGATTTCTTATAGATTTTGATCTTCTTTAAAATTTTAAAAATAGTAATAAATAGGCATGAATATAGACTTATCTAGAAACTGATTGTTGTGGATGATCTAGGTTTTCAAAACTAGGTTTTGGATAGTTTTGAGTGTCATCAATAGGATTCTAGGGTATATTTTCACATTGAATAGTAGCACCCCATCTGGACAATAACACCATGTTGCTATGGTCTCCTCAAAGTAGAGCTAGTGTCCCTTTTACAGGATTGTTCCTATTTTTTAAGAGCATATGTGCCTATGTTTTTGTTGGGAATTAGTCCTAACATTTAGGTGTGAAAATAAAATTATACTTTGAGTAAATATAAGTGATTTATTTAAATTACATAGAGTTAGGATAGGATAGGGATTCAGGATAGTTTTGGGATTAGTTTTATCTCCTATTTTTTAGGATAATGTTGTCCTATATACGTAACACATTACATTCAAATAATTCAAGTTATTGAGATTGACTAATATTTTGTGCCTATATGCATTTGAGAGCCTTCAACGCATCACTACTGCAATGGGTTAAAATCCATTAGTGGTATTAGAGCATGTATCTAGCTTCTCTGAGCATAGTGCTTTGTCCATTCATTATTTTGTCACACAAACACTATGATTATGCTATGCAGGGCATGAACAAATGCCATCACTATGTTTGTTCAACCTTCTTGCACATTTCCACTAGTTTAACAGTGTACACCACATGCAACCCCATTGGCCTCACCATCCACTTTCATCTTCTTCTTAGGCTTCCACCCTATTCACCTCTATGCATTGTTTGTTTTCACCCACTATATCCACTATTTGTGCATTCTGAAAAATCAGAAAATAGAAAAATATTAGGACCCCCGGCTTCTTAGAGATTCTATTATTATGAGTGTACTCTCTTCTAAGTTTGTATCAGGTTGTTTTCAATCATGGCTTGACATAGCATCGAGTTCATTTTGAAATAACTGAGTTTTTAATTCCACCTCGACTCTACATGCTGAAGAAGTTTGGTGGTATGATTGATATGTGGGCCTATTACAATCCCTGTCAGCTCATCTGACATCGTTAAAAAAAAGACAACACCATTTATTGTCTTTCAACATCAAATATGTAATGACAACCTTCAATTCCTTTTTGGCGGTGGTAGAATAATTCCATTTATTGACCAACAATGGCATACACGCCAAACCTCTTCACGGCATCGATCATTGCATCGACTCTGATAACCAATGCATAAAACACATATATTCATCTAAGATCACCTCAGATCGGTGGCCCCAACAAAAGCATTTAGCTTAAGCTTGTACAAAGCTTGGTGACTCCAGCACATCTCATACTCCACAAATGGTGAGCTTTGCATATATCCAAATCTGCTCTTTGTTCACCGTCAATCTCTATTTACCGTGAAAGAGAATATTTTTGGTTTATTATTATCTATTAGTAATTTAGCTTTATGTGGATTAAGTATTCTATATTAAGATTGTCAAATTAGTTATTGTTATAGTTTTAGATATTTCGTTTATTTTTAGGTTTATTATATATAAACCTAAAAATAAACGAAATATCTAAAACTATAACAATAACTAATTTGACAATCTTAATATAGAATATTTTAAGTTTGTTTTTATATATAAAGTTTTAGATCGTGGAATTATGAGTCATGTTACGTGTCATATTCTAGGTTATGTTTAAATTTAAATTTTAATTAGTTTATTTTATATTTAGTTTTTTTTAAATTTTGTTTATATTTAATATGTTTAGATTTAGATTTATATTGATCTAATCTATTTTAATGGTCTAGGTATAAAGTCACATATTTTTTATTAAAGGTTATTTATTGATAGTTTATTATGTTAAGTCATGTGATATTGTTAATTTTTGTTTAGTATTTTTAGATTTCTATATATTTTTTTAATTATTATTTTGTTTTATGTTATTGTTTTTTAAATTTTAGATTTTAATAGATTTTTTTAAGATGTAATTTCGTTAATTTAATTTATATTTAGTTTTTATATTTAGGTTTCTTTTTACTTTATTTGTGTTAGAGTTTTTATAGTCGATAGTTTTACGTTTTGTTATTGTTTTTTTCTTTTTAGCGCCAATCAATTTGTGGCGAATAAATAAATAAGCTTGTGTAGAAAAGGTGATTTTTAATAAAATTTGCACATCTCAATAAAGCATATACAATGTAAATATCCTCTTTTTCTAAAAAGCTTTCCAAATCAATGTAATAGTAGATGCATTTTTCGGCAAACCCAATGTCCACATTAAGGGGGGACAATTTTAAGTGTATGTTAGAACTAAAGGGGGGAATGTTGGGAATGAGTCCTAATATTTAAATAATACTTTGAATAAATGTAAGTGATTTATTTAAATCACGTAGAGTTAGGATAGGATAGGAATTTAGGATAGTTAGTTTTGGGATTAGTTTTATCTCCTATTTTTTAGGATATTGTTGTCCTATATATGTAACACATTACATTTGAATAATTCAAGTTATTGAGATTGATTGATATTTTGTGCTTGTGCACATTTGAGAGCCTTCGGTTCATCACTGCTATAATGGGTTAAATCCCATCAGTTGTAAGGTCATATACCTGTGTACACAAAATTTATAGCTCTGTGTTGTGCCTAGAAGACCTGTGAAAACTATATTCCTACTTACATGTATGTCATGATCAATAATTATGTGTTTATTAGTAAGATAGGCTAAACATCCTCAACACCCCACTGTGAAGAGAGTTTCCTACATACCAATACTCTGAAGAGGGATAAATCCTAATGTAGTTCTTTCACCTAATGCTTGATGCAAGTGCAAGTGAATGCTATAATGAGAGTGGACTTTGATGCCTTTAATGTGCTTGAGCTTTGAACTCATTGAAAACTAGGCTTAGGGCTGTTGTAGATGGTAGTATGTACAAGTAGGGTAGAATAGGGATCAAACAACTTAATTTTAATCAGCTTGTAATTTTTTTAATAAGATTTTACATCTATTTTCCATAGTGAATAAGGGTCAAATAGACTTGTATTTATAGAGATTTTTAGCTTGTACAGATAAGAAAATGTGCTTAGGTTAACCTTAGGAGGGGTACACATTTAAAAAAGTATATGTTTATGAGAGTTAAGGCTAAGGATAGTATTTACTAATTGGGGATAGTAGTTCTATGTGGTGGTAGTGTCCCAAATGTTGCGCTAATGTTTACCAGGTAGACTTTTAAGTAAAGTAGATTGGGATCTATGAAAGTTATCTTGGGACTATGTTTTAGATGATTGTAATTATTTATGATCTAGACAATCACTAAAAATGTGTGGCAAAGGCTATATGACAGGTCTAGGGCTAATCTAGGAATAAGCTAACTCAAGCAACATTTCTAGCATCCAATTACCCCTTTTAAGTGATTACATTTCCCCCCTTTATGCTAGAAATGCATCAAAGTGAAATGACTTGCATAAAGGAAAAATAAACATACATAGACTTAGCTTGGAATTGAAGCCCTTGTAGGTGAGTCTGAGTATGTGAATCTAGGTCTGTGTATGTGAAACATGAAAAAATCAATCCTTACTTAAGATATGATCAAAAGTAAAAGACTATGTTGAAAATAAAGTAACTGAGTAAAGTTGAGTAAAGGGAGAGGAAAGGAGTGAATACACCTCATTGGGTATATGAACCAATGCCTGAACTTGGCGACAAACCATGTGTGTGAGTTATATAGTGATCATATCATTGAATAGTTTGGAATGAGATGATAACTTTCTTAATCCTCATATGTGTGGCTTAATAACTCAATTTGGTTTTGACTCCATCATTTCCCACCCCTACTTGGTGGATCTTAACTTGTGAATAGCTTGGATAAGACTATAAGTGTGACTAACCCTCTCATATGGGTAGTTCAAGAACTCAAGTAGACCATAACTCCATCATTTTTGAAATGTGTGAAATAGATGCATCTATAACTGAACTACACAAAGTGCTAATAGTATCTAACTGAGTATGTCATCTCTACAACCATTCAGGTATATTAGGTGCCTATGGGTGACTTGGGAATGCTAACCACTATAGATGGAGTAAGGCATGAATATGGTGATAACATGGAATGTGATATAAAGTATATACAACATCGATAGTGGCATGGAGTTTGCTAGTCCATCTGATCAACCTGTGTGTAGATGATTATATAAAAATTATGTGTCATACACATGCCCCCAATATGGTATCCAAGTAGATTGAATTTGAATTCAGTATGTAATAAATAAATCTATGTAACTAAACTAAATGTGAGAGTGATCATGTTGCACATGATGCCACCAAATCTGAGCAATTGGTAAGAATTTGAGCTAAAATGAGTGTATCTGAGCAAAATCTGAACATAACTATCAAATTTATGACTTTATCTATTTAAATTTATATTGTACCTAGTGTATCAATCTAAATAATATAAACTATCATAAAGCTAGAGATACTAGATATTAACACCCTGTAGTGTATAGTATCACCCTATGGCACTAGTGTCCCAATCTAGGTGCTAATGTCTAATTGATCTAAAATCTAGGTGATCAGAACTACTGTCCAAGTCTCTAATTTTTATGTCTACCCTTTGTCTAACTTTTGAAGCTAAGCCTATGTGCTTAAATTTATCTGTGAATAGAAAAAAGGATTTTGATCTTTGTGACAAACCCATGTGAATTCCCACTCTTTTAAGGGTAGTAATGAAACTTGTGTAAGAACTATCCTCAAAATAAGTAGCTATGTAAAATGTGTTAGTTGAAGCATATGCATTATGTTCCAATACAATGTAAAAACATAACATCATAATGTAAAGTATATGAGCATAAGTAGGTAATGTAAGAAGTATGTTGTGATATAACATTGCATAAGGGTGTCAAGTTAGATGTAATCAATGTATAACAACAAATTTGAGAAACTACCTATGGGGATGGGGAATGATGTCCATCAAGGAACCTAATTAGGAAGGGTAGATAAATGAGGTCCCTCATGGCTTTGAAAAATTATGTGTGTGTAAAAATTAAATACAAGTGTCATGGTTAATAAGCATACACAGAAGCATACATACAAGCACATAAGGCACATAAAGGTAGGTCAAGGGGCCACAATACAAGGGACATGGGCACATGTCACTAAATTTGAGAATGAATATATACAAATACATGTCTAAATGTACACATACACAAGCAACAAGCAATTTAGCTTAGATCCACATAAGACATGTTCAAAAGTCCATATATAGAAGTAGAAAAGCACATAAAAGGGACATGGACACATGTCCAAGGCATATAAACAAATAAGTTGCATAGATCCAAAGAATAATGACATATTTAAATTCCATAAAGGATACAAGAATCAAAGGAAACACAGTCAAGTATAATATAGGAATACTATAAATGAAAACATATATAACTATGTAGTACAAATCTATGTAAATGTTAGGATGTACATATGTTGAGTCTAACTAGTGATAGTTAGAAATATCTGAGCAATGAGTAGCAATGATCAACATCAATACATATCAATGTGTAAATTGGAATATATATAATTTAAAGATAAATCCTATTAATATTAATTATGTATAAAATGCCCCTGAGTGGGCAAATGTATCAAATGTATAAACCTAGGGTGTATATGCACCTAGTGGGTAGATGATAGCTAGTCTAAATTAGTGTTGTGGACCAGAGTCTTGTATGTAATATACAAGCACTCAACAACACCAAGTGAAGCATATGTGTATGATAAAATTTACTATATATGATAACTATAAATATGTAATATCTAACAAGTAATATATATATATATATATATATATATATATATATATATATATATATATATATATATATATATATATATATATATATATATATATATATATATATATATATATATATAAATGCATACAATTTGTAAATTTTGTATTTTCAAAATATTTGAATGTTTTTTTTTTTGACATGTTATATTGTTTTTGTGTTTTCTAAGTATAATATAAGTAAAAGAAAATGAAAATAAACTATGTACAAGAAGAAAGAGATAATAAAGTATGTACAAGAGTAGGAACCATACTAACCAATGAGTCTCATAGGAGACTCACTATCACCATGGCCTATGTCGAATATATGAATGATAATCTCTCATGCATTATGATTGTTATGTTGTAGTTGAATGTTGCTACAGTAAGAATATGAATATTGTTCACCATCAGAAATATAATAACCTAGTGTGTTAGAGGGAATTGCTACATACTATGGAGTTGACCTTTATGAATTATGATTTGGAAGATTGATTATGATTTTTTCCCTTTGAAACTATGCTTATTGTAGACATACTATGTTGTGGAGGCTCATTTTATAGAAAGCCTTATATGAGAATGTTTGTTGGATGAGCATGATTTTGAATTTACAACTAAATATATTTCTTTTTTTGTAATATTTCCTATGTATCTGGATATTTTGACTTGATAAGTTGTATCTGTGAATGATGTGTCTTAGGATTTCTAGTAAACCCCAAACCTTGTTCAATAATATTATCAATTGTAAGAATATGAGAAGTGATGCATTGGACCTATTTTCCCAAACCTTAAGCATGATAATAATAATATTTTAGATACTTTTGACCAAACCCATACCATATTAAATGTTTAGCCTCATTTTAAAGTGGTAGATTTGTTTGATTTAGGTATGCTTAATGTATTATTTCTTGTTATGATTATGATTTTGGAACCTTTATATTCTAAGTTATGCTTTGATAACTATTTTTATTTTCTTTAAAATTTGACCCCTTTTAAATTGGTATATGTTTCAATGTATGTTTTTTAGATTATGTGTCATTATGGGAATCATTGTATCCATTATCTATTTTATTTTACTTTTAAATGATAAAAATGAATATGTGTGGTGTCTATGCATTCTATGATATGTATAAAATATTTGGATCTCCTCATTGGGTGTAAATGAGGTACATTTATCATATTATCTTTAATAATTTCCATTAGTGTCTCAATTAAACTCTTATTTGACCTTTTAATGATTTTTAAATCACTAGTTGTAGATGTACTTTGTTGTGATTTTGTGTTATAATATATAGCATTATTTTCCACAAATTGACTAGTTGAAGATGTATAAACATGATTTACACTATTGTTCCCTAGAGGCATTTGTCATGGAAAATATTTTCCCAATGTTTTAGTATTTTCATGTAGTAATTTATTTTGATTTTGTAAACCTACAATTATCTTTCTCATACTGATAATTTGATCATATAGAGTCTCACAAGTACAAACCCTAGTTGTTTTTTATTAAACATGTAGGCACACACCTTGTAGGGAAGAGGTATGAATATGATAATTATGGGGATTAGTGATAGTGTTATAGGATACTTCATCTCATGTAGGAATGACAACATGGACCTTATTAGATATAAAGTAACTATCACCCTCATAGAGATGAGGAGGAGAAGGAGATTATTTCTTGTGTATAAGATATGAGATTCAAGCTTGAAACATAGTTGTTAGCTTACATGTTAAATCCTCTACATGAGTATAGGTTTTATTGTTATTGGAACTACATATAGGATAAAGATAACATGCTATGAGATATGACATATATTTTAATTTATATAAAACATCATCTATACATGTGTTTATGTCTTTTTTGAGTTCATTTTGAATTAAAGGGTACAAATATGTAAATGAAAGTATTAGAGTTTGTAACAAAAAGTGATTGATTTATTTTGTCATTATGATCATGATTATATGAATTAGAAGATATATGAATCTAAAATTTGATTTTTAGAAATAAAATGAGAGTATAAGTAGAAAATTATACAAACCCTAAGTGTGTCTAAGGTTAGGATTTTTTTAATCTAGGGTTTCTTTGAAACAAATTTAAATTGGATTTAAATAAATTAAACCCTAATATAAAATTGATTTAATTTAGCTAGGTTGTCTAAAAAACTTATAAAATTAGAAGTATGCAGCCCCAAATTATTTCACAAAATTGGAATTAATGCAAGATAGGGTTTAAAGTAATATTTGAAGTAAGTCATGTTCACCAAAAGATTTAACTTTTTAGGATTTCACTATTGTCAATTCCTATGTTTATATTAAAGGGCCAAGATGTCTAAATCAATTAAATTATATGCAATAATTAAGTATTGATTGTTTATATATTTTTACCTTATTTAACATTATATAAATAGTAATAAATATGCATAAATATAGACCTATTTGGAAAGTGACTATCATAGATGATCTGGGTTTTAAACATTGGGTTCTAAATAGTTCTGAGTGTCGAATAAGATTTTATGTTTATTTTCTCATTAGACCTAGATAGTAGTTCCATGTTATTGTAGTGTCCTCAAAGTGGTGCAGGTGTCCCCTTTGTAAGACTATTCTTATTTTTTGGGAGAACTTGTACCTATGCTTTTTATCCTATTCCTACATGTACAAAATTTGGATCTCTATGTTGTGCCCAAAAAACTTGATTTAGTATGTAAACCTTAATCCTACTTGCAAGTATGATATGAGAAATAATTATTTTTTCATTAGTAATATAGGTTAGACATCCTCAACACCATAATATGAAGAGAGTGACCTACATACTAATAATTTGGAGAGGGATCAATCCCGATCTAGTTCTCCCACTTAGTGCTTAATGCAAGTGCAAGTGAATGCTAGAATGAGAGTGGAATTGGATGCCTTAAATGTGCTTGAGCTTTAAAATATTTTAAAATTAAGCTAAGGGCTGATTTGGATGGTAGTATGTAGAATTAGGGTAGAATAGGGATCAAATACCTTTATTTTTCTCAACATTTCTTTTGTTTGAATATGCTTTCGCATATATTTTCCATATAGTGAATAAGAGTCAAATAGACTTGTATTTATAGATATATTTATCTTATGTTGATAATAAAATGTGTTTAGTCAAACATTATGAGGGCTACATGTTTGAAAAGTATCTATTTGGGATAATTAGTATTAACAACAATAACACCCAGTTGGGGACACTAGTGTCATGTGGTTATAGTGTCTCAAATGTGGTGTTAATATCCACCAAGTAGACTACTGAGCAAGCTATTTTGGGATTTAATAAAGTTGTCCTAAGATTATTTTTACCTAATTTTAACTATCTATGATCTATTCAATGAATGGGAAAGTATGGAAAAGGCTCTAGGATAAGTCTATGTCTAAGCTAGGAATAGGCTAACTCAAGCAATGCTTGTAGCATCTGATTACCACTTCTAGGTGATTACATCTATAAGAGTTGATAGCCTTTATTTAAGATAAGTATCCTTTAGAGTTATAGGTATTAGTAAACCCTAGTCTATGTATATCCCCATCATTAAAATGGTTATGATAAGAGTATACCTCTTTTTGGGTGGCTTATATACTAGTTTCCTAGAGTATATAGTTTAGAAATGATTGTTTTATCTAAAATTTCATGGGTGTTGACCATTTGAGGTGACGCTTCTCATGTGTGTTTTCCATTATGTATTTTTCCATTATTTATTGTTATAATGCATAAGTTAGTGATATATGATAATACATTAATGTTTGTGTTGGGGATTGTAGTACCCTATTTCCTTAACCATACCACACATTTGTTTATATTATGAATTTTAGACCATCCTTGAGTATGTCCAGATGAGCAGTGTAGGTGTTGTACATCCATAATTATTGAATAATTATTTCATGT
The DNA here is from genome assembly GCA_037957365.1 of Torreya grandis. NCBI lineage: Eukaryota > Viridiplantae > Streptophyta > Pinopsida > Cupressales > Taxaceae > Torreya > Torreya grandis. Next base: position 2,945,707 of record JARHVA010001762.1, on the reverse strand, counting down.
TGATGCCAAGTTTATTACTTCAATAATTATGATCCTTGATTGGCCATTTTTCAAAAACATTACGGAAGACATCAATATTATTTTAATGAGACATATTAAAGTATCTTAAAATTACCTTATTATGTCGTGAAATATTTAGAAGAATATTGTTGGTTAGAGATAACTTATATTTATAAAGTCACATATGATACACCTAGGCACACAAATAGATGTCATAGTAGAATACCTCTTTATAGTATAGATTTAGAGATATACTTATTTACAAAGGTATTATTAGTGAGGGATGTTAGTTTGGGAACTCTATAAAATAATTATGTTTGGTTCACTCACCTTTCACAATAGACAAAAAACATAATATGTACTTTGAATTTGGTCAGTTTGATTTCATGAGACTATTTTAAATTCAATTACCATTTGATGAGGTTTCTATCCTTTATTGAACTATTTTGGTAATAATTAATATTCATTATGTGTCAGTGATGGGAAACATATATATTTTTTGATGATATTTGAGGTATTGTGATGTTATGCATGTGGATTTTAAAATTTTATTCTTATTTTTTACTATAACAATGATAAATATTATGGTATTACTATGAAAGAAGATGATCTTAAATTTGTTTTCTCTTACCTATAGGAGGTAATAGATATGTTTTATATTACCTATGGGGGGTAATAGAGGTGTTTTCTCTTACCTCAAGTAGGTAATCAAGATGTTTTCTCTTACATCTAGGAGGTAATCAAGGTGTTTTTATTACATTTTGGAGGTAATCAATGCTTATATTTTCCTTCTCCCCATGGGTTGCTTATTAATCCACATCATGTTCATGATATCGTATATTTTGTACATTTGTGTTTTGAACTTATTTTATATTTTAATTGACCATTTTTAGTTGATTTGAAACTAGAACCACTTTCTTGTTCTCTCAATGATTGATAAATTATTCAACCAATCACTAAATTGATTTGTTGAAATTTAATTTTTGAATTACAGATTTAATTTTTATTTTTGAGATTACTTAGTTTTAATCTTATTTCTTTTATTATCATTTAATTATTTCATTTTATGTTTTTATTTCATGGATTTTACATGCTATTTTTATATATGTTAGTACATGAATAACTATATCCTTGTGTAGGTATGGGTGGAATAAGTATCTTGGAATGTAGCTATTGCATTGAGACAAGAACTTGTATGGGTAGGTTCATGACACCATCCTTACCACCCACTACACATGGTGGTTTCATACATGATTTTCATGGTATGTCTAAGAAGTCTATTTTATATCATAATTATTTATCATTTACTTCAACATTGATAATGATTTATTCATTTAACACTTGATGTATGGATCGGTGTGGTAGTATGGATGAGTGTGGAAGTATGTCTCAATTTGGTAGTATGGATTAGTGTGGAATTATAGATCAATATTTATTAACATTGTTTTGTATTTATCTATATGTTTATGACATGATTTCACACCTACTATTCATGTTGTATTCTCGCCATGGGATGATAATGATTTTTTCTATACAATCTTATCAAATATTGATACTTGTACACATGATATTGTAGAGGTTTTGATATCAACATTCTATTATATCTATGATAATTTTTGAATTATATTTGAAGTGGAGTTATAGCACTTGGCTCTAGACTTATGGAATAAATATGGATCTTTACTTAAATATTAAGAGTAAATGTTGTATTAAAGGATAATTAATCAAATTATGTTTCACTTAACACTTTAACTCATCATTAGAATATAATAATTGATGGTTGTAATACAAGTTATGCTTTCTTAAGTGGATAATTTATGTATCTTAGAATGTGGTTGAATTTTTACTTATGGTTGTGTTGGTGTATCGAGGATAATGTTATATTTTAAGGGCAAAGTATGCAATACCCCTCTTGATGAACTAGTTATCCCTTGTCATTATTGGCATAGTCATTACATGAAATATATATTTCAAGTTCATGGTGCATGTAATTTATGTGTGATGCCTTATTAAAATTAGTAAGAAATGTTTGTGGTTTCTTTGTAGGGAACATAATCAAAACTATCTTGTATTTTTATTTATTATTGTGGAGATTGAAACAGTTTTATAGTATGACTAGGATCATTTCTATATATCTTAAGGGATCAACAAGTCTATAATTGAGTTTAATCATGTTTATAAAAGAAAAATGGGATTTATCTATTTGGTGTGATTCTTATCAAGTCTATTACTTAACTATTTATAACTAGTTTCATATCTTCTATTGGCATAATAGTTTATATTTTTATAAGACTTATAAATTTAGTCCTAAATGATTTAAATACTATTATTATGAATTAAAATATTTCTCACAATTTTATAAGAAATTGTTCTAATCATTGGAATAAATATAAATATTATTTCTTTAATGTAAATGGTGTATAGTTATGGTACTTTGTGAACCTGATAAAGGATTTGTATTTTATTAAAAACATGTTTCTTTTTCTCCTTGAGCACATGGATGGCAAAGTGAGTAGGAAGGAAAAATTAATGAAGTGTAAGGTGAGTAAGAACAAAAAATAATGTGAGCAGAGGAAATAAGAGTAGTAGTGGTAGTAGTATTTACTTTTATTAGTGGAATTTAAAGTCATAAATTGGTAGAGGCATGTGATGTGGTAGACAACCCTCCCTTGTAATGATTTTTTTTGAATGAATTAAATAAATATGACATTACATGATTTAAAAAGCCCAATGCACAAAACAATTACCTAAGTCTAAATGTGCCAAAGTTTCAATAGTTGGAGCACCATGCTTAGAGTAAAGAAAAAGAAGGGAGAGAGGAGGGAACTATACCAAGTATTTTAAGAAAGTGTATTTTTGAAATATTCCTTCCATTTATTTTGGATATAATCCTTTGTAGATATTTCTTTATCTTTTGAATGTAAGATTGTTGTTGTTAAAGCATTCTAAGAATTTGTCTATTCAATCTTCCTTAGTTTTGTATTACATGGTGATAACTAGTTGTTTTAAATAGAATGGACCTAAAAGATCAAACAAAATATATATTTGATTAACCTACTATGTTGTATATCTTTTGGCTACAAAATTTGGATGTATGACTATAAAAAGGTGTTTTAATGCATTATTTAATTATGGCATAATGATTTGAGTTGTCTGAGATTTTGTAGTGATGTGGAAGATTGTGTACTAGATTTTTAGTCCAAAACC